>JANPWX010000094.1:6100528-6178983 GCA_024734555.1 Trochalopteron elliotii
GTGGTGCAACAGTGTACAAAGTTTAAATTGAAAAATTCAGAGGAAGTGTGTATTTTTTTAATGATTGTGCAATGTTGTCTGACACGTTTAATTCTTCTGCAGATTAACACTAAAGCCCCACAATGTCCTTGAAACCACGAGTAGTTGACTTTGATGAAACATGGAACAAACTTCTAACAACGATTAAAGCTGTTGTTATGTTGGATTATGTTGAAAGAGCAACGTGGAATGATCGCTTCTCGTATCCTTTAAGTGAAAAATCTGATTTAATGTCTTTGTGTGATGTGTTTAGCACAGAGTAAACCTATGTTATGTAACAGTGATCTTGGGCAGCTTGTTGTTAGGCTGTACCTGTTATTAGGACTGTGAAGAAGTTGAAAAGGATGGGAAATTCTGCATATTTGGGAAGTATTCTATGTGAAAATCATGGTGATTTTCACATAGAATAAAAAGTAAACTGGTCTCAGTTTTAGTCACTTTTGGTAGCTCTAATACTTAGCTTATGCTGAAGCTGTTCTTACAGGTATTGAGTGTCCCCTATTCTGACAAATGAGGTTTTCTTGTATGTTTAAGTGTTTGTCTGTAGCAGGGAAAATACCCAAGACAGAGAGGGCACATCTTTAAATTTGGGATGTGGGGGATGATGAAGTTGTTCTGCTTAAAGATTTCTCCCTCTTTTGCATTTCTAACTACTGATAACTACCATACTAGACCTTTCTACAGCAAAGATTTATTAAAAAGCCTTCTTCCTTTCCCTCTGCTGTTACTGCCTCTTTACTCGTGACAGTTAAGCTATGTTTAAAAATAACTACTCTTTCTGCATTTGTGTGGTCTTGCTGTTCAAGTCACAGCTGTACATACATTGTTGTAGTGGAAAGGTTTGTGTTTTATATGTAAAATGGAGCTGTAATATTTTACAAGATTTAAGTTTCCGTTAACTTCTTTTAGAAGAAGTATAACGTTTGTAACCAGTTATGCTGTGCCCTGTGTCTGTGTATTCATTTGCTGTTACATCGTTGTGAATAATTGGAGAATTTCAGGAGCCTTCACCTGTTCTGCAGAGATTGGACACAATTTGGTTTAATTAGGAGGGGGAAGAATCATTTAGACTTATTTATTAATTTATTAATTCTTGTGGGTGAAAAAAGAAGCACCTGAGAAGATCCTTATACATCAGTTTTTACCACATAAGCTTATTCTGTGTGCAGGAGCTTGACTCTAAAAGTCTCATCTCATTCTGACCATGTTAACCATTTCTCAGAATTGCTCCCACATGCCTGTGTTTTCAGTGTGTGTGTATGTGTTTACATACATAGCTCGTAGTTCTTGTGGAGACTTTTTGTGGTGTAAAAATCTTTAAGAGCTCTTTCATTTTAAAATTTTGTAATTAATATCTGGGGGCATGACTGCCACCTTGTACTGAAATCAAGTTCAAGTGACTCCAGAATTTTAAAAAAATTTGAATTAATTAGGTGGGTACTTGCATGCGGAGAAGTTGTTCAGCAGTCATTCTTTGTAAGCAGTTCTTGAGGCTTACATAATTCAGTCTTTATCAAGTGGTTAAGTTCTGTATCTTTAAACATTTAAACAAGGGCATCTAAAACAGATTTAAATACAAAATAATAATTGTTGCATGAGATATTGTATTGATTCCTCTTGTCACACTGTTTTGCTTACAACTTCTTATGTGGAGACCTTGCACACAAGTCTGCTGTTGATCCTCTTTTGGGATTTAGTCCAGTTGATTGAACATCAGAAAAGGATTGCTTATGCATAGCAGACTTAGAAAGCAGTCTTGGAATAATCATTTGGCATGTAATTCTTAAGACCTTACTTACTATCATCTCTTAATTACATTCCTTGGAAAGTGGCACTATTAGTGCCTGATTTGGCACAGGCATGAGCCTTCTGGCTTATTGTCTGTGCCTGAATGGCCCAAGGAGTTTGTGTAACTTCCAGCTTGAATGTTGGTTGTTTCGTACTTCTGCTTCTGTTAACCAAACTTTGTGTTTTAACACAAGCTGCTCCATGAGTATTCAACAACTTGGTGGAACTGGTAGTTCTGTACAGCTGGAATAAAACCTTTTTCCAGGTTTTACACATAAAGAAGACTAAAGTATTAAGGATATTTAAAAACAAAATTGGCATTTAAAAAAATGTCATCTTCTTCCTTTTAACTTTTTATTCTCTCTTAAATTCAGTTTAATTGGAGTAATGTTTCTAAATATCGACAGGGATTTTAAAGGAAATGTTCTATTAACTCGATTTTTCTTATTGCTTAATCAGCACAATAGAAAGATGGCAAGTTATTTGAGTTGTTTCAATAAAACTCATACAGATTATTTCATTGATTATGGTATCAGTTGATCTTTGTAGTGTATAGTCAGCACAGTGATGTGGAAAAAGAGGATAAGGTACAGCAAACAATCACATCTGCATCAGTGTATTCTGAGCTTTCCCTTGTGCTGTTTGAGGCCTCTGAGATCCAGTGGAGTATGGAAGCTGACAGTATTTTAGGGATGAGAGGCTTGTGCTTCACATACTCCACTTCTAGAATTAATTTTTGTCCCACTAGTTCCCCAGAACTTGTTTGTCTTGAAAACGGTGTTTCCTTTGTAACTTATGGTAATTTTATTGTTAAACATGGCTTATCTTTAAATAAACATTTTACCTCATACTTGAAATGCTAGAATGGCAATGTAAGAGTTAAAATCTTCTGGAAGAGATCAACTGGAAGACCATATGTCGCTTTATTTAAAATGTGAATCATCCTGAGCCACCTTTGACCTTCAGATTTCATTTTGGGATTCTCCGAAGAAAGAAATGTGTATGAACATTTTCTGGGAAATGAGTGACAGTTTTGTCTGTGTCTGAGGCGTTATTGTGAATACATTGTATCACTTTCAAGACTCTGCTGTTAACTCTTCAGTAGGCATGGGAGTGCTTTTTAAGTTAAGGCTTAGTTAGAGAGTGGTAGGTTGTTTGTCTGTACTTTGGTAACTGCCTTTTACCTAGAACTTTTTTGGACAGGTAGAACATTAAGCTCTTCCTGTTGTTGTTTTGGGTTTTCCACCCAATAAGTTACAAATAAGGTGAACAGTACCCAGGGGCAGCTGGACTTGAAACAGAATTATTTTTAAAATATTCAGCATGGCCACCTGCTTTTTTTCACCCATTTTTTCTCCAAGTTTGTTTTCCCTTCTCCAGTGAACTGTTTTGCAAGGACCCTATGATGAACCAAGAAGTTAAACATATATCTTTTAAGACAACTGGCTAAGAAGGAAGAGTAAATACAGTTCGTGTGGTCATGATTCTTTCTGACTGAGTCCTGAAATCCTCTACAAATTTTGGTTCTGTTACAGAAGATTTATGTATAGAAATTTTCCCAAAGCTCTACATTGTTTTCCTAGAGAAGTCTTAACTAGGTGTCTTTTTAACCACAAAGATGATATTTGTGAACTTTTTATAGCCTTGAATATAGTATTTTCTGGTTGATAGTAATTTCATTGTTGTTCCTCCTTAGTTTGGAAGGGCTTCAGTTTCCCATTGCTGGGTAATGCCCCTCAAATAGCAACTACCAAAGCATTTAAGTCACAGAAAGATTTTGATGTTCCCAATAAGAGTGAAGGCCCCTAGGCAGCAGTTTGGCTTCAGCTTCCTCTGGCCTTTCTCACACTGCAAAACTGCATGCTCAACTGGAAGAACAGATGGCTTTCACCATTAAAGATAAATTATTGAACAGCAAAGGCTTCTTCCTGATGTTCTAAGGGACAGCAGCACAGAAAAATGTGCTTTAAGTTTATGGAGTGAAATACCAGTGACGATTAGTGATTCATTTCACCTCAGAGATTTTTTTTGTTGTTGTTGGTAAGAGAGTCACAACGTTTTGAATATGGATTCTGGACTCAAAGTGGATAAACAGGCAAGTACAAATTGAGCAAGAAAGCATGGTCGTGCTACTGTCAGATATATTTCAGTCTCATGGTAGCTTTTGTTTTGTAGAATTCCAGAGAAACTTGGTATCCAGCAAGTAGTATTTGTTTGATACAGGAGGGTGAGGTGCCTATTCAAGTGCTTCTGTGATTAAGCTCTTAGTTTGTGTATCTGCTGATACTAGACACAGTAGCAAATGTCAAGGAAGAATACTAGATTCAGCTTTCTTCATTTGTAAGAAAATTTGTTCTCTAGAATAAGGAAAGGCATGTTTGGAAGATGCACATTTTCATGGAAGGGTAGAGATGCCGTTTTCATTCTTAAATAGGATTATTAAAACTAAGGAACTTGTTTACAAGATAAATTCAGAGATAGTTTTTTGCTGCTTTCATCAAATAAACTGCCAGTGCTATTTTCTTGTGCTGCTGTGGTGAAGACTGCCTCTTTCCTCTAAATTTGTGGTAAGCTGCTCTTGTAGTAGAGATCTGTAGATTTTGGTGATTCAGGTAGTGTAGTTGTGGATCTAAAGAGAAAAAAAAGTCATGTCCCTTTTGCTTTTCAGTAAATTACGAAGATTTCTAATTCTCAGTTTAATTTCTCAAAAATATTCTTTGCATGGTGAATAGGCTTGTGACTTGAATTGCACTGAGGATGCATTTGACTACTCACCATCCTTAGACTGAGAAAATTTTTTGAGAAGGGGAAAATGTAAAAACCAATTATTTACAGTCTCTTAAATTGAATATTTCATTCTTCACTATTTAAGTTTGTTTTGATATTTTATTGGTCATTACTTTACAAGCTGGTGTAGTGCAATGGTAGCTACTGTTACAAAACAGTTAATGTCACCTATTTTGTTTCTTGGGATTTCCATTAAATGCTTTTTGCTGTTCTGAGGAGAATTCTAATAAAGGTGATCTATATGAATGAACTAACTGTACTCAAGATTAGATTCTGGTTGGGTCTCTGAGATTCCAGTTGCCAGATAAAGGGGTTTTTTCCTAATTAGTTCTCCTGCATCAGAATCTTCGTTTTGAGCCGTAATTCAGTATAAAAGATGAAACATGCATTTGGACAAGCTGTGTGATGAGAGCTTGACTCTGTTCTTTAGATGAAGAAGATGACTTCAACTGTCTGTCTTCTACCTCCTTTTACACAGGCATGTGCTTTTTTAGGATAGACTAGAGGAAAGCAGATCTGGTGTCTTCCCCTAATTAAAGTGGTATGCTAAATCATTGATTTCTACCATGGCTGGCTTTATAAAGTGCCTAGGCTTAGTGGTTAAACATAATGTTGGCTTCAGCATGTGTTTGCTCTGCTCTGTACTTTACTAATCACATTCTTGACCTAATTAGTGCTTCTTTCCATTATATGAGAAGAGTTTCAGTTCATGTTGGCTGCAAATACAGGAGAATGGTGCATGAAAGCTGCTTTTTCACCTTGAGATTATTGTATGTTATACATGGCAAATAAAAGGGTAGAAGCCACATCAGTATCGGGCCATCAGAAGTTCCAAGAACCTTGCCCTAACATTACCTCAGCATTCACTATTCAAAATGTAATATTTGGGTTCTGCACAAGCCAATACTTACACTAATTTCAGAGAATGATCCATTTTATCCTTTTTGCTTGAATGTGAAAAAACCCCCAATAGCTAAACTGCATGTGTGGAGAAGAAAGGGTTCTGTAAATCATAAACTTTGTTAATGTGTTCTCACACTTTAATACAATCCTTGACTTTGAGCCCAGAGACATTTATGCTTTGTGTGTGGCCTATCCCGAACCTCTTGGAGAGAGACTTTATACTGAGACTAAAATTTTTTTGGAGAATCATGTACGCCATTTGCACAAGGTAACCTGTCCAGTTACTGATGTCTATGTAGGTGTTCTTCATCCTTTTTTTTTACCTTTTTATAGGTCTTTATGAGACTAAATCACAGATGACAGAGTTGCAGAGACACAACACTTGTATATATGGAATATGTAACACGTCACACAACATGTACACAAATGTAGGCAGGTATTATAGATACTGTTGATATGCAACAGAGAAGAAATAATTTTCTTTCTAAGCCATTAGTTATGGTTTATTCAATATATTCATTGGCTTGAAAAGCAAGTTCTTTCTTTTACATTAAATGCTTATAATCAAACAAGTTAGAGAAACGTCTTCATTTTGCAAATGTACTGTAGTTTGTCATCAGCCTTCTGTTTCAACAGAAAAATATCTACTCCAGTGTCTTGGAAACTGGTTGTATATATTCTGTTTAAAAAAAATAACAAAAACCTTCTGAAACATGTAGGAAGTAACATAAATGTTTGGGAGGAGAGGAAATAATGGCAAATTATTTATTATGACAACAGTATTTGTATGTATATAGCTGGGAGTTAATTTCCTGTCTTAGCTGATGAAACAGAAGTTTCATTAGAATCATGATAGGATAGATGAATGGTGTCCATCTATATCAGTAAAAAGAGAAGTAGATTTAAATAAGATGTTTATCAGTGTTGTTAGTGTGTTTATAGGGGGTAAAGCATTGCAAATTCTGGATAGTGCTGCTCAATGGCTTCATGCTTAGGTACCTGAGTATTTGACAAGATAGGCTGGGTGTCATAATGGGCAGTTCCACTGCTTACAGAGAGGATAATTCTGGCACTCTGATAGATTAAATCAGTTCCCTAAACTAGCAGAGAACTCTGCCAAATAAGTTCTTCCTCATTTATTTAGTGAGCTGAATGAGCTCACGTAGGGTAATGGAGCAGGTGTTAGCACAGTGGATGCTGTGGGAAGGAGCAGAAGGCACACATCCAGTTTTTAAATTGGCTATCCACCACTTGTCTCTAAAATAACATTGGAAAATCTTTGCAAAATGCATACAGCACAGGAAAGCATTCTCAATTCTGTTTTGTCTACCAGCTTTCCTCTTTCATAATTTTTTACCCTTTTTTTTCATGGGCTTTTTTGCTGCTTGAGCCAGATTTTAAAATTGCAAACTCCAGAGAGAATTAAAGCTGAATTCCTAGGATCTCATCCCCCCTCACTAATCATAATAATTAGTTTAAATTGTTGAACTTACTTCTCTGAAGTATGAATCTATTTTGAGAAGTACAGTAGCTTTTTAGATGATGATTTGCTTAAATTTCAAAATATTTTGGCCTAGATTTGAAAAACTTTAATGTGTTTTACGTTTATATGTATCTGTGCTTTGTTAAACTTGTTTTATTCTGTGATTCTTGGTAAGTACACAGACTTACCTATCCAGTAAGGCATAGTGGTTTTAAATGGTTGCAGTTGGTCAATTCTTCTGGTGTGCAGTGCATATGGCTGTGTGAATATAAAACTGATCTGTGTCAGTGAGGGAATTATCTGTGAGTTATCCCACCAGTTTGATGTGAAGATATGAACCAGGCTTATTCAAACAGGTACTTCTGAAAAGATCAATAGAAAATAATACAGTAGAGATTGCTATTTTTAAATGCAATATAAAGTAAGTCCAGGTGTTCTAGCTGGCTTGGTAGTATTAAGATGCATTAGCTTCTTGGTCATTGCCACAATTCTGAATATGCAAATGCTCTTCCAAAATGGTAATCCCGTGATAACTTTCTAAGTATGTGTGCTATTTTCATACTAATTCTGATGTGTGGGGTGTGTGTGCCTTCACAGAGAGTTCTGGAAGCTGAAGAACAAGTGCTGGTTATGTATCACAGATATTGGGAAGAGTATAGCAAAGGGGCAGACTATATGGACTGTTTATACAGGTAAGCTTTTCAAAAGGGTTGTTAAACCTCTGAAATTATTGAAATGATGTGCAGGTTAAGTTGAAGAGTGCTGATTAAAGAGAGCAGTACATGAATATGCCTCAGGTCAGTTTTGGGGAGAATATGGTTATGGTAGCAGAACATGAGAGAAAAGGAATAATACCTCAACAGGTAAATATCAAAGATGGTTCCTAAAGTTCTTTCATTACTAATGTATTATACCTGATGTTGCAGTGCCAAATGTGTTGGTATAATCTACCTTGCAGTGTATAAGCTCATAATCATAGGAGTTCTTCTATAAGGATAGCACTGTACTGCAGTGTGCAGTTGTATCATCATGGTTTGAGTCAAAGCTTTAAATATTTTGCTTTCTATAAATCAGTTGGAGTTCTTTTCTTATTGCATGCTTGCTCTGATAAAGGTACCCTAATTTATCTGACTCCATTGTATCCCAGGTTCTAATTTGTGTAACTTTTTCAGCAATGAAAACTGATTAATGTCTACAGGTGGTAATCTGAAATTTATTTTAAAATAGATTCCCTTGAAATTTAATTAAGCTTGCATCTCTATTTCTGATCTGATAGGCAATATTTGAAACACTACTCAAATGTGAGATGCTTTTGAGCAAAATTCATAAAATGCAAGATCAATCATGTAACTGGCAAATGAGTTAAATCTTTTCTTTCTTCAGTGTTGATTTTGTTGGTTTGTTTGGTTTTTTTTCACCCATCCTCCTTGGTGCATTTTGCTAGGAAAACAAATCTGGATTCAGTTTGAAAAGTAAAATCCCACATGACTAAACCAAGGTGATAAAACTGATGAAATAAGGAAGGAACACGGCAAGAAGCTTCTTCAGTTGTTTTTGTTAGTTCTGATGGTAAAAATAGTTAAAAACAGTGCTGGACATTAGACCTTGCTTGTGTCTTGGTGCTGTAACTGGCTTCATAGGTACTTTTAAAAGTAAATCTGGTCTGCGTACTTCAAGTGGTTGGGAGGGTTTTATTATCCAGCAAATTGAAATTAAATCATTTAAAGGAAAAAAAAAAAGAAAGAAAGAAGGATTACAATTGTTCATAATAAAATCCTGAAACAAACATGGTGCAGCTTTTGCTTTGTTCCATTTTGTCTTTAAAATATTTGTAATAATACCCGTATATCAAGGTATAGCAATTTTTAGTTTTACCTGCTACTCTTAGTTCACTTTCTGTATGTACTGATGGAAGAGAGAAGGGGTAAATGAGGGGAGTGTAGGGCTTTCCTTTTTATCACGTTTAACAAGAAAAAGCAGGTTGGCAGCTGTTGCCTTTGTTCACATGGGGGAAGATGGGAAAATGCCACCAAGGAGCCTCCTTGAGCCTCTTATTCCTGATGTCCTCACAGGTTTCATATGACATGGAGGGCCTGTAGCCTTCCAGAGAGACCTGCATTTACAGTTCATGGTTGATGTCAATGGTAGCACAGGGTTACAGTACTCTGTGAGTCTGAAAGTAGCTCAGGCCACTGTACTCCAGTTTGTCATCTCTGCACTATGACAAGTCTTCCTTCTCTGGACTCTTTGGTGTCCTAAATTCTTTCAAGTTCACAGGGTTTCACAGTGTGTTCCTCCTTTGCTCCTTTGTGTGGCTTTTGCCTTCATGCTGAGAGTGTTCAGACATCTCTGCTCTGGTGCAGCCTCTGAAGCCTGAATCTCTTAAAGTGCTTCAGTAATCTGGCTCTTTTCAGTGTCTGAAACTGAGCATCTCAAAACTTCTGCTTAGATCAGAAATTTCTCAGTTACCTACCTCATTTAAGAATTTCTAATATAAGAAATATTATAAGTGTAATTTTGAAATAGATTAGAATTTTCTTCCCAGTTACCTGGGAAAGAAAAGAATGGTTCAGTTTAAAATGTTACAGTATTTGTTTTATGGGAATACTGAGAGTCAAGAGGGACATTTTAGCAGGTCTTGCACAGAATGCATTTTGTGTTCTTTATAAAAACTATACCTACAGTAGTAAATACTGAATTTAAAAATAGCATTTATAGCATTTCTTATTTATAACTGCTACTTAAAATAATTTATGAAAATTCTGCTCTTTAAAATTTGTGATCTGGATGTTAGCTAGTTACCATGACCTGAGTAAGGGATCATAACTGACAAAAGTTTGCCCCCTTAAGATTAGCAGTACTTCTGTGTTTCAGTCTGAGAGAAACACAAAAGAATAAACAGTACAGGTAAAAGAAAATACTTCTAACTTAAAAAATATCTGATAGTAGGAGTGGTTTTCTATCATTAAAATAAACTACTATGACTCTAATACTCATCTGGAAGTTTAGGAGTTATTTTGCACATACATGTATGAGTATCTCAGCAGTGCATGTTGAAAGGTTAGATTCTTACACAAGTGTATTGATCACCAAGAAAATGCTGACAGTAATATTTCAGGTTCCTATTTGATCTCTCAGTTACCAACACTACTGTTTTAATGTGATGTAAATTCTTTCAATGTCATTTGTATTGTAACATTTTTCTACAAATAGCAATGGTGTTGGTAAAAGGAGGTTATATTTTGTGATGTGGAAAACATTCCACAGTTCTGGACTTAATTTAAAAAGCCTTTTCTATTTGCCTGTTTTGATTAGAATGTCTTGATTTCTATAGGTACCTCAACACACAGTTTATTAAGAAGAACAAATTGACTGAAGCTGATCTTCAGTATGGTTATGGAGGGGTGGATATGAATGAACCTTTGATGGAAATTGGAGAGGTAAGTGTCTCTGAAAGTGGTGTTGGATATGAATAGTATTCAGAATGCTCTGAGTTCAGCTTTGTCCTTTGAAATTTTCGCCTTTTATGTCAAAGAAATATTGTAGAATGTTAGCACTGTCCCCTTTGTAAAATGAGATTACAGTTAGGGTGGAGAAAAATAAGAGTGACCTGGCAGGGAAAAAAACCAACTAGAAAAACTGTTGGAAAACTTGGGTTTTAATGTGATAATAGAACCACTTTGCAAACAAACTTTAGACTCTGAAGTGATAGTGCTATCTAGAAACCGTGCTGAAGAAACATACTTTTGTTTTTGGAAGCCCTTGAAAGATTAGTTTTTAGACTTCTATTTCTTGATGTGACAAAGTGTAAAAGCTTTTCTTGAGAATCTCAAGGCAGTAAAGTTAATATCTGTTCTCAGTCGGTGTAGGATTAGGTTTATGGCAGTCACTACTTTGTCCTAAAAAGTAATGGAGACTTGAGTCCTACATTCATGTATTAAATTGCAGCACTATTTTGGTGAATTCATTGCTCCATTTCTTGACCTACAAGGAACTTGGGAAGTTTATCAAGTCTTTGTTTTGAAAGCATTTTCTCTTTCATTATGGTTCCTGTAGGATTCTACCTTTTATTCTTTGGACTGTACAAGGGCTCTGGCAGAAGTCAAATTATTTGTTGTTCATCACTTTAGAATGGAAGGAATTACTGTTTGTGCCATTTTAGGTGATTGAAATGATCTGGCCTTTATCTACACAAGGGCAAACGTGTTTATTTTATATATAGCTCTCTTCATTCTCAGCATGAAGTCACATAAATAATGCCCAGTATTTTTAGAAGCAGAACTGCACTCTCTGTTCTGAAGTTTCTGTCTCAACATCACTCTTGTGTGGTAACAAAACTTTGGGAGCTTTTCAGTAATCTTAAGTCCATTCTTGCTCAGTTCTTCTGAGGTGTGTAACAGTAGGTCTGTACATGAGAGCAGAGGTGTGTGTGTGAGGTGTGTGGGCACAGCTTCAAACAGTTCCTCATCCCCACAAGTGCTCCAGACACTGAGTAGCTGTACTAGGAAACATACAGGATAAGTTAATGAAAACAGTCTGCCAGTGCTCGCAAGAGATTACTTTTGTCCCCTCTGTATGTCACAAATGCATGGTGAAGGAGACTGCTTTTCTGAGTTGAGCTCCTATCACTGATTCCAAACTCTTGAGTTTTCAATGTGGGAACCCTGAGCTAGAAGATATTTAAGATGTGCCTTCTGGGGTTTTTTTTTCCCCCCAGAAATAGATCTGGAAAATGGAGAAAAGAAGTAAGATCAGTCCCTCTCCTCAAGGGAGAGGATACTAATACTAACTGAACTAATTGTACTAATACTACATTGAACTAAAACATCAGGTTGTTGGATTGATCTGTCTATAGTTTATTTGACAAGAAAATTTCAGTAGGCAGCTTGACTTCGGTTCCCATTGGTAGCTCATGTGAGAGAAGGACCATGCTAGAGACCACATTGCAGAATAGATCTACCTGTGGTTGTTTCTCTTCACCTCATAGTCACAGAATGTATCAGTTCTTTTCCTTTTTTTTCCCCTCTCCCTTTCTTGTCTCTCTGCAGAGCTGGCTTCTTTCAGCTGGCTCCTTTTATTCTGTACTGGATGAGTTCCTGTTGTCTTACAGAAACTCAACTGTTCTCCAACTACTCTCCACAAGGCGAGACAGTGAAAATCACTCCTTGGACAGATGATCTGTCTTTGGATTTATAAGCAAACTTTTACCTCTCCTTTAGCCTGCTTATGATGCAGGTTTACTTTCTTAACTCTGCAGCATGGGTGCTGAATAGCTGTGACAGTTAGAGCAGGTTCATTTGTCTGCTCTTTAAAAAGGAGATTATTTCACAGAGTGGGTCAGATTGGCATTTGATAGCTATGTGTCTGCTTTCAGTCAAGACATACCTGATTCATAGTTTAATTTTTAAATCTAATGACATGTTAGTTGTGTCAGAGCTTTCCTAGAAGCAATATTCCTTCTGTCCTTAGTGCACTTTGCAGTTTCATTTTTTCCCAGTCTACTACTTCCTGGCATGTGTTTTTGGAGGTCTCCTATTTGCAGTTATTCTCTGTATATAAGGGATCACATTATCTCTTTTGGGCTTTAAATCTGACTTTGATTCAACTGCAAAAGCTCATTTGAACTATTGCAATTGTGTTTTTCAAAATGGTATATCTTGGGAGCAACTGCTTCACCCATAAGAACTTGAAATGTTTGAGTCCACTTAACTGATTCCTCCAATGATATATTAGAAATAGGGTAGCCTATCCCTAATGTGAATTGAATTCCATTTGAAGCCAAATGTTAGCTTGCCAGGGACTTTGCTTAAGATGTAAGCATCTTAGTTTAGAGATGTTCTTTGTGTGTTGGATTGAAAGGATTCTGTATCATTGGCTGTGATCTCTGATAAATTGGCCAAGAGAAGTTCCCTTTTGTCAGCAGAGGGTTATTTTACAATCATTGTTAGAAATACTGGTGTTTGTACACATTCAGACACTTTGGGTAGAAAGACATTAGTTACCTGTTACTGTGCAGATGTTTTGTTTATGTGTAGTCTCAAAATCTGCCCTTGTAACCAACTTGCTTAGGGTCCTTATATGCATTTGAGAATACTTGATGGAGTGGATGAAGGAATGAATCAGTTCTATGAGATGTGTAGGAAGAAAGCAGGCTGGGAAGCCAGAATTCACATACTGCCTGACTAGAGAAAGGAGAGGTTATGAAACACATGAATTTTTTAAATTCTGAATGGAGAATTTTGTCATCTTTGATACTGTTCTGGGTTTGGTGTGGTGGTTCTTTAAAATGTGCTTTTTGTTGATGTAAACTTGTGTTGTGTCCTGACAGCTAGCTCTTGATATGTGGAGAAAATTAATGATTGAGCCACTGCAGGCCATCCTTATTCGGATGCTCCTCCGAGAAATAAAAAAGTGAGTGCTTGATTGTTTCTTGCTTAACCATAATGTGGGGGTATTGCACTTTGTTCTTTAAATTTGAAAATCAATGGACTTGGACAGAATTCTTTTATGTTTGGTTTTTTAAGATGACTTCTTATCTGATGATGATGGTCTATCAGCTTTTCTCGTAGCTATGTTTGTGGCTTTCATGTGTAGAAAAAGGCAGTGAATTCCCTGTAAGCCCAGAGCAGTGATCTTTCTGTTTCAGCAGCCCTTCTGATCAATGGGATAGGAGAGGAGTTAGAATAATTGTCCAGGTCCCATAGGATGCCTTTTGCCTTTTTCTCCACCTGATGCTGACTGCCTTTAGCTTCTGTGCTGTCAGTAAAGTTAAGGGCCAGGCCTTGGGCAAAGAGTTGCCAAAGCCAGAGAAGCTGTGTTGCTTTGCATGTGACCCAGAACAATTCTTGCCTATCTGCCAGGAAGACAAGGCTTCTGGGTTTTTCAGCTCAGTACCTTCACTTAACCTTTTTGGTGTTTGACGTGAAGGAAATGAAGATAATTATTTTTTGCAGTTTGAGGGAAAGTTATTCTTTTATTTGTGAATATATATATATTTTTTTTTTACCTCTAAACAAAGCCAAAGACCTTGGGACTTTTAAAGCTTTGATTTAAAATTTTATTTAACTTCTAAAGGACCTTTTAATTTATGAATGAACAGAAATTTTGAGATCTACTCCAAATCTTGTGTGTAGTTGTAAGTTTCATCAATTTCTGCACTCCTACCACTGTTTAGGATAACTATGAAGTTGCCAAATGACTGGGGGATGTTTTTAAGTGATTATTCAGGTGACCAGACTGGTGTAGGTAAACTGAGGGAGAGAGGTAATTTGGCAGATTGAGGTTCCTTGAACATGCACTTGGTCAGAAAAAAATTTGTAAGACATTGAAAACCTAAATTAAATAGTTTATTTGTATTTTTCATTTCTGAATTAAATATTTGACAACAAAGTAACAGTTTCTAATTAACTGGACCTATTCCTGTCTAAGCTGATACATTATCTATACCATTTGTTTGAAATTAAAGCTGTTGGAAATTAACTTTTTAAAAAGTGTTTGGAACAGGCTCATCTAGTTCACAATGAATTGTGTAGGTAATTGGCCTTGAAAGACCCTAGGTCTAACACAGCAGAGCACTTCTTCTGAGGGATGGAATCTTCTTTTAATGAACCTGATACTTCATTATTGTGCCTGAAATTTTAAAAATGTTCTTCTTTGGGGCTGTAGTGATACATTGTACAATACATGTTGAACATCCACCATTAGCTTGAACCTGAAGACAGGATCAAGACAGAGTTAACACAAACCAGCACAACTTTCTTGTGCATGTGTTTTGTAGCTTTCTCCATTTCTTTTGTAAAATTAACTTGTCACCACCTGAATCAGTGGAACTTGTGTTTCCAGCACTTTATCTTTTTGTCCAGATTCCTTTCCAGATATCATCATGTCCTTATACCCGAGATACCTGTGACATCCCTGCTTCAACCTGTGTTGTAGCTGCTCTGTAGCTTTATGCATCTGTATTGTTTGCTGAGTGCTGCCAAGAAGGAAAATAAACGTTTCATAGATTTCTACCTTTGCATGGTCACCAATTCCATTTCAGTGAGGCACTTGTTGTTACTACTACAGCTTCTGTGGAAGTCATCCTTAAAACTCCTGTCAAATTTTGTTGACATTTGCACTGCACATGCCTGGGAGCAAAGGGCCATTGGTGTAAATTAAAACCTGAAGTGGCTGCCAGAGCAGGCAAGGCCTGTTCTGTGCTGGCTTTGTTTTCATTTATTACCTTTGTACCATCTGACCTCTGCTTCAAAAGCTTGTTTCCTTCCTTCCAGTGCTTCTGTAGGGCATGTGTCCTGTACTTATACAGCTTTTTCCTAATGTACATTGTCCTTTGTGTCCCCTGGGTCTGGCCATTGCTGTCCCCTCCCCTCCCACAGGAGTGTGATCTCAACGCTCATTTTAATTATTTCTATTTTCACCTGAATGGAACTAAAGACAACATTTTCTTCACTTCAACTCCTTAATTTGATAAGAACTTGATGATGTAAGGTTTTCCTTTTCTGATGTATGATTAAATATTGTGACAATGGGCCAGGTGTGTTATTTGTTTCCCTTGAAATCTAAATGTTGAATAGTATATATTCAGAAAAGAAAGCAATGTTCTTCTTGTTGTGATGCTGGTAAAAAGGATGGATTTTTTGGAAGGGGCAAGAGTGTGAAGGTAGTCTATAATAAAGTCTATAATAAAGGCTCCAAATACAAAATGGAGATTACTGTAGCTTTTAAACTACTTGCTTAGACTACGTAATTTGGAATACTTGCATCCTTAGCAAATACTTGGAAATTTCATGACCTTTAAATGCTTTTGAACAGTTTATGAGTAACTGTCTCAACAATTTAAATGTCTATGAGAGAAAGAAGTGCATTATTTATTTTAAGATTAATCTTTCTCAATTTTGCCAATTTGAGCAGAGGAATTTACTTGAAAATGTTTTCATCCAATTTTATTTCATTTGGCTATAGAAGAGTTACATCAGATACCTGCATTCTCATATATGTTTGCTTTGTCTATTTCAGTGATCGCTGTGGAGAAGACCCAAATCAGAAAGTAATCCATGGGGTTATTAACTCCTTTGTTCATGTTGAACAGTATAAGAAAAAATTCCCCCTAAAGGTAGATACACAGTTCTGATTATGTATTTTTAATTTGGAATGTCAATCTAGTATATACATTATTTGTCCTTTAAAAAAATTCTCTCTTCTAGTTTTATCAGGAAATTTTTGAGTGTCCTTTTCTGAATGAAACAGGGGAATATTATAAACAAGAAGCTTCAAACTTATTGCAAGAGTCAAATTGCTCACAGTACATGGAGAAGGTAAGAGATTCTTGAATGCATGTGCAATAATTAAAATAATTTTACTGATGATACATGTTGTCCTCTACAGGTTTCATAGTTGTTCTTTGTGTTATGCTTTCATGCAATTGAAATGGTACTTTTTAGTGACATGGTTAATCTGAACATAAACAACAAACCTTGGATGGACAGTCAGTATCAGAATATTTCATAATAAATGATGACTCAGTGGCCTGAAAAGTGAAAATAAAAGACAAAAAATAAAACATATCCAGTTGATCAGTATTACTTTCTCATTTCATTATTTTCTTTCAGTTTGGAGTAGGGTAAAACATAAGAGTTTTAGCAATATGGGGTTAGAGAAAACTCTTAAGTTGTTACAAAGCCTTATTAAAAATTAAATATTCTGAGGTGGATTTTCTTTCATTTTGTTTTGTGGTATATGAAGTTATGTTATGGCTAAATTACTTGTAATTCTTATACCTTGTTAGAGAAAATAAAGATTAATACAACTCTAGGAGTCAGTTCTTGGTGCTGTACTGTCCCCCCTACCAAGAGGGTGGACAGTAAGGGGAGAAGAGGGCTGTGCAATGGCTTTCAAGCTAGTGGTTACAGACCTGTGGTGAATTCAGGGACAGGCTAAGACTTCAACTAAACCAAAAGAAGTTTTGCCTATCACTAACAGTCTGCAGCTGCAGTACTCTCCCTAAACTCCCCTCATATTCACAGGGTGTAAGTGCTTTTATGGCAATATTCATATGACTTACCTTATGAGAAAGCCTTTTTCCTTCATTGAGTTATAAAAAGAGCTTTTATTAATAGCTCAGATGTACTCCTGTACCTATTGAGTAAATGTTTATGTACAAGCAGGTGGACATGGAATAGTAATGTGATTCTTAGAGTTCTCTTTTTATTAGATATTGTGGAAAACTTTCTCAGAAGGAATAAGAAGTATGGTGTAAGAGAAACTGGGGAAGACTGTTCACAAGGTTAAAGGGAACAAGAAATTCCAAGATGAAAACTATGGAATGCTGGTAGAAATCTAGTTGTGACCAAGCCTAGTTAGACTAGGTTGTATTCATTCAGTAACAGCGTGATTCAGAAGAATAAATTCAATTTTTCAGCATCCTGCACAAGTTCTTTTGTAACTTTATTACTTGTTCTTGTTTCCCATTCTATATATATACACTGTTGCATATTCTGGTACTGTATTGGTTGTCAGCATTTCTTCAGCTCACAGTTTACCCTCCTGTCTGCAGGTTTTAGGTAGATTAAAAGATGAAGAAATGCGATGTCGGAAGTACTTGAATCCCAGCTCATATGGCAAAGTGACTCATGAATGCCAACAGAGGATGGTAGCTGATCACTTGCAGTTTCTACATGCAGAATGTCACAATATTATCAGACAAGAGAAAAGAAGTGGTAAGTCTCACTGGTCACAAAAAGACTGAAATGATTTTTGGTTTATTCACTTGGCATTGCAATTTCCTATCTTTTTTCTATGACCTTCTGTGCACGTAAGTATTTTCAGCTATTGTTACTTATCTAGAAATCCCCGTTAAACCCTGAATGACATTTTTCTTTTAGCATGTAACTGATTTTTATTCTTCCAAGTATACAGTCAAAACCTTCTTTTTACTGTTAACAACCCTTCTTTCAGCTAATGCTCTTTCTGTTTCCTTGTCTTAGTTATCTTAAAAACACACTGAAGTCCTGTGTCCTGTAGAATTGAGCATATTTTATGTTTATGTTTTCATTTGTAAACCAGTGGCTCTGTCTTAACAGATTTATTTGTCATTGCTTAACAGGGCAGGCTTATAAAATATTTTGGCTTCTTTTCATAGCCACTTTTTATTGTCCTGAATCTTTTGTGACCTCTCATCCCAAATCCTTTTTACAGAAGGATACATTGTAACTACATTTGTAGTTACATTCCCTGCCTGACTAAAAACAAACATACTTCCCGATGACTACTTGCCTCTTACCTTTGAAAGAATGCTTATCCTTGCATGGATGATATCTCTTATGTGAAATAAATTATTTTTCACAGTCAAACTCAAATTGTGTCTAATAATGGTGTGCTCAGTTTCCAGGGAATTTTTCAAGTTTAATCAGAGTTTGGATGTGTTTTGTTTGGTTTCTTTTTTGGGGGTGCGGGAAGGCAAAGTATAATAAAAATCACAGTTGCTTCTTTAGAGTTTTTCTCACCTGAGAAAAAATTTAAGCTACCATTGGAGGCAAATAAAAAGTCAAGAAGATATGTAAACTGATTTTGGTCAGCTGCTGCTAAGGGAGATTAGGGAAGCCTAAAAGGTTTAAAATAAACTGGCACACTGTTTCTCCACATTAGCCCACCTCTCTTCTTAAAGTCTCTCCTAAAGAAGCTGTATTGGAAGAGTGAGGTAGTCACAATGGCAGGACTCAGTAAATACTGATAATAGACCTACTCTTTCCTTTTTTCTTTTGTCACTGATCCAGTGTGTGTTAATTTTCTTCTTTCAAAACAGTTGGGCTTGTTTCAGTCTTTAAAAAGTTGTGTGTGAAATTATGATACTATATTAAGTGTTAATTTTCAGTGGTTTTAAGTGTACTCTATAAAAATGTGTCTCTGTTACAGACATGGCAAATATGTATACTCTACTTCGTGCTGTGTCAAGTGGTTTACCTCATATGATTCAGGAACTACAAAACCATATCCATGATGAGGGCCTTAGAGCAACCAGCAATCTTTCTCAGGAAAACGTGAGTTTCCACAGGCAGCTGAAATGACTATTTGATTAAAATTTTTGAAAAAGTGTTTGCCCTTTTCCTGTTAGTTTATCCTGGGTTTTTTGTTTTTTTTTTTTTAATTTTGCCAGCATAAAATTGGGTTGAAATGTGATGGATAAGTTGTAACTCGTCATCAGTATGGTTAGCTCTGCCACATTTATCTGTCCTGAGAGCTGATTGTTGTAATTGTTGTGATCTAACCAGAAACAACTGCAGCTAGATATTTCTCATTGTAGTTTGCTTAATACTGCCAGGGCAAGTAGGACCTTTTGTTCCATGTATGCATTTTTTTCCTGAATTTCTCTTAAATCAGTGGCATTTGCTGTTCTGGTATATTAGGAGCCAGTGATTCCATTTTGTAAAGACTTGACATCCTGTCCTGATTTCAGTCTGGTGATTTTCATTATAGCTTTGTAGTCATTTTGCTTTATATTGTCATGTAGTTTCTGAAAATATTACTATCTTATTTTTTTTACTAAAGTATGTTAAACTTTTTTTCTGTTCATGTCCATTTAAATTACTCCATTCCATTTTTGTTTTTCCAGCATTGCTGTTCAGAGACAAACAACAGGCTTTCATTTGACATTGTATTCATGCATGTGTACATCTTGCTGTCTAGATCTGTGCTCACTTTAGGATGGGTGGCTTTAGCTGTCCAGTGTTTCTGTCTATAATAATACATAAACACAAGCTGTTGTGCATTCACTCTGTTACTGACTGCACAGGAATGCTTACTAGTCTATGACTCCCATGTGCATACTGAAAAGGGACTGAAGTCTTTTGTAGTAGTTTGCTTTCTAATTATTTTTAGGTTTATTGAACTTACTCTTTCAAACTAATAGAGTCTACACAGGGAACTAAATACAGACCCATGAGGCTGGTGACAATTCACAACCTTATGTAGATAATTTCAAAGTGTGAAATACTCATTCTATTGTATAAATTATGCACTTTGAAACATTTTTGATGGATGACCCGAGAATGTACCTGGGGAGTTATGCCACAGAGCCAGTGCCTTGCACACTCTTGCTCTTGTGCCTGCCAACTTGTCCGTGTAGGGACTCCTCCAGCTCATGTCAGTCATTTCTATGCAGAATGTGATGCTGGAATGTAGTGCACAACATCTAATTGCTAACTGTCCTGGTGTAGGAAAATGTAAAGGGATCATCTAGATTGTCTGTCTCTCAAGTCACTGTGTAGGAGAAGCAGCAGTTTATTATATCAGTTGCTTGATTGCTGTATTTATGTTAGCATTAATGATCTTGGAAAAGGCTAATAAAGGACTTTAGGGAAAAATTAGGTGGCGTGAGAGCAGTATAGACTCATCTAGGTTGGATAGCAGGACTGTAAATGTAGCCTAGACTTTTTATTTCCAAAACATGCCCTAAGCATTGTAGTGTGAGAGTACAGCAATGCAGAATCCATCCTCTCAAAAATCACTGTAGTATTAACTTTCACAAAAAAGAGTAATGAGTAAAAAATCTATTAAAAAATCTAATGTAGATATGTTTGTGTTAGATACTACCACTTTTCTCACGAACTTGCTTTCTGTTTTATCTACCCTGTTTAGATGCCAACTCAGTTTGTGGAGTCAGTTTTGGAAGTACATAGTAAATTTGTTCAACTGATCAACACTGTTTTGAATGGTGATCAACACTTTATGAGTGCCCTTGACAAGGTAATTTTTACTTAAGCAAACAAAGCATTGGGAAACAAAATCCAGGACCCTCATTCAGGCTCACCTAAACTCTTCATGGCATCAATACATGTTCAGTGATAGTTCATAAGCAGTCTTTCTGGTTCAGAAATGCAATGGAGCAAAAGACAATCCAGTGTAAGGGAAAAGATGTATTAAAGGAGACCACTTTAATACTTATTTTCTCCAGGAAGGACCTTTCTTTTCATGACATTTCAAAACACAAAAATGGTGCTGATCCATTCAGTGTAAATATAAGTGCAGATAATAAATAGGCAACTCATGGGGTTTAGGAGGTTTGATAATTCTTACATGCATTTGAGCTTGAATTTGCTTGCTGAGATAGTGTTTATCTCTGAATGCTCTTAATATTACTTCCACAGAACTTTTGCTTAGATTTTTCGAGTTGACTACAAAGAATATCTGGAAACTTATATTACTTCAATCAGTGCCACAATAGCTAACTTTTTCCAGGAGAGAGCTGCACTTGAATTTAAACAATAAATTTAGGGAAAGAGCTTTGCTGCTCTTTCATTTGAAATGCATAGCCATGCAGGTATTCAAGATAACAGTTCTAATTATCATAAATTTTAATATTAATCATTATTAGTTATAACTAATAAATATCTTTCTTTAGTTTCCTTTCACAGGATGCACACATACAGTTCATTGCTCTTTTTTGATGTGTGCAGTAGTTGCAGTTTGTAGTTAATGTCAGAGTCTAAGCTTTGATTTTCAGTCAAGGTTAACCTGAAAAGGCATGATGGAGGAAATACCAGTGATGATACCAATAGTAGTTACCCATCTTCATTTGTGACATTGACAAAATAATTATTTAGCATTTTAAAACAAATATTTCGATACCAAATACATTTGTCTCTCCATTGCAATTAGTGCCATGTACCAGAAGGTGGAGTAACACGAGACTGACAAGTTCATTTGCTGGCGCATGGGCAATGTACTTTTCCTTAAATACTTCTGTTCTTCACTTCATTGATCTTTCTTACAGTAAATACTTCTAACATTATTTTGCTGTTAATTTTTGATGATTGATATCAAAATTGCTATTGCTGTTTCCAGTATTATTGCAAGAGTGCTTCAGGCTTTAAAGAGTTTCCTATTTCTTGTCAAGTTGTGCCTTCTTTTCTCAGAGGAATTCTAGGGACCTGTTAGCAAATTTTGGAATCTTGAGGCATTTTACAGAACAGTTTCTCGTCAGTTTGTCTTTATAATAATAACAAGAACAAGATTTTCCTTCTGCAGAGGAACTATAATTCCTGAGAACTGTGATCATGCAGTATTTTTGGTTCACTGTCAGTTTACGACACTAATTTAAATGTGACATTTAGTTTAGAAACTCCATTATTCTGATGGTCTTTTTTTCATTTCTAAACTGCTATTATCTCTTTCATTTTTCATCGTATTCAGATTTTCTTTACCATAATATTACTGTGTACCAAAATCTTCATACTTTTGTGAAGTTTCTAATCAGAACATAATTTGTTCTTTGGTTTTCTGTAATTATGTGTCTTCCTCTACTCTTTCCACTTTTACTAAATTCTCAACTTAAAAATGTGTAACAACCAAATTCTCATAGACCAGTAATTTAAACATTTTTATTATTTGTTTCTTTTTTTATCCCCTTTTGTGTAGTTCAGTTTTATAGGATCTCAGAAGGTCTTTGCCCTGAGGATTTTTTTGATTTCTTCAAATTTCATAAAAGAAAAACGTTTAAGTCATTGACAGTTTTTCTCTTTGCTCCACGTTTTTATGTAGGCTTTGACATCTGTAGTTAACTATCGGGAGCCCAAGTCCATCTGCAAAGCACCTGAGTTGGTAAGTGATGCACACAGAAAGTAATTCTTGTGTATAACCATCAAATGAATTGCCATAGGGTCCTTCACATGCCTGTCCAGTTCTCACACTGGATGTCACTCAGGTGTGTATTTCAGTAGTAACAGCTTAAGCTGTACACACATTTTGTGAGTGTGCAAAATTGCTATGGTTCTAATTTTTGATATTTTCTGTGAATTTAGAATGTGTCTGTGGATGTAGAATATATCATTTGCCCATGAGTACAGCCCTTGTACAGAATGTGAGACTGTGACTTACTGCGTGTTTGAACTATTGTAGAAATGTGGAAATACCTTGGCACATGTTTGTTTTCAAGCTTGACAAGTAGGTTTGGGTTTGATTTTTCTTTTTTTAATTTGAGCTGGCCAAATACTGTGACAACTTGTTGAAGAAATCAGCAAAAGGAATGACAGAGAATGAAGTAGAAGACAAGCTTACAAGTTTCATTACTGTTTTCAAATATATTGATGACAAAGATGTATTCCAAAAGGTAACTTTTCCTATTCAATAATGGTTAAAATGTCACATTTAAAGCATACTTGAAGGATGTGGTTATGCTTCTTAAAATTTTCATCTGTTTTTTTTAATGCAGTTCTATGCCAGAATGTTGGCAAAGAGATTAATTCATGGTTTGTCTATGTCTATGGATTCTGAAGAAGCAATGATAAATAAACTAAAGGTAAGGTAATATTCTTCTAACAGAGTAAACAAATGTAGGAGTGTGTAGTGTTGAGAGGGAGCAGCAGAGGGTGCCAGAGGTAACTTAGCAATCAGTAAATCTGTTTCCAATAGCTGAAAGCAAAAGCTAGTTTTCTGGTAGTCTGTGAGAGATAAAAGGCTGCGTATCACCTAGGCATTTGAGATTTTTATGAGGTTTTGGATAATTTTATTAGCTGTGTTCAGATCATTCATGTTAACATTAAAAAAGTACCAAGGACATGTCTATCTTTTGATTTTATAAAACAGTATTTTTCATATAGATTAATGTATATAAGGTAAAACTAAGATAAAGGTGATAATTTTATTATTTTACAGTGTTTGTTTTTATTGTAACCAGTGTTTTCTGTAAATATAACAACACTTCTGCTGACTAGATTTTCATATTGTATTAGTGGGGGAACATAATTTGTATGAGTAATGTTTTCACTTTAAAACCTGTTACAATATTTCTTCACAGCAAGCCTGTGGTTATGAATTTACCAGCAAGCTCCATCGAATGTATACAGACATGAGTGTTAGCGCTGATCTCAACAATAAGTTCAACAACTTTATCAAAAACCAGGACACAATCATTGATTTGGGAATTAGTTTTCAGATATATGTTCTACAGGTACTAATGTATGTTTATTGCTGCTGAGTTATTTGTATTTATTTTTTATGTTCTGATAACAAATACATAGTTCTTCTTATTATGAATATTTCTTTATCTTGAAACTGATGGCTTGTGATCATTGTGAATTACTTACTTTCCTAGTGTTTCTGTGTAAAATCAACCCACTAGGTCCCTAAACAATAGTGATATAAAATTTCAGTCTCAATTAATACCTCAGTGGGGAGTGCAGAAGGTGCAGTAAAAAATGATCAGTGAAACTTCCTGAGTCAATTGATTGTCTTATGACATAATGTACACTATACATCCACTTAAGAGTGTTATTTTTTTCTTAATATATGTGTTGTATGAAAAGTTAATGCTTTTATTTTTCCCAATACTTCTAGGCTGGTGCATGGCCTCTAACTCAGGCTCCTTCTTCTACATTTGCAATTCCTCAGGAACTGGAAAAAAGTGTACAGATGGTAGGTTAGTAGGAGGCTTCGTGTAAACGTGGAAAATGTAAAATAACTCCAAATGAGAAATCATCACTCTAACAGCGAAAAACTTGAGCTGCTTCATTTTGATTGTAAATTATGGCTATCATGTTTCCAGTCCATATGCAGTGTGGAAGGGTCACCCAAATACTTTACTGAATTTATGTAATTTATGTATTTCTGTAGCTTTTTCACATCTCTCTTCTACACTTTGTGATTGCTGAGAGAGATGCTAATAAATGCAATCAAATGAATTAAGTTGGTTCTTTGCTTCAAAACCAACTCCTAATATTTAGATAAAAGAAGATTCTGTTTCTAATATTAAATCTGAACCATCTTAATAGCAGATTAAGATGCAAATACAAGTGTCTTGTTCCCTGTTTCATAGAAGCTGTTCAAAGTCAAGCTTCGTGCAAACTTCTCTAAACCTCATTTTATGATTTCTCAAAGCAGTAAAAATAGCCAAATATTTTCTTCTTTTGTGATTATTTCTGCTTTGTAGAGGTATTTTATTGCTTTTAATTATATTATTATATTCTAAACGTTACCTGTACAATGCTTGTTAATATACAAAGCATTTGTGTTGGTCTTTGCTAAGGTATCTAATGGTGAAATACAATTTAGGCAATACAAATTTTGTACTATTGGACTTAAGAGATTTTTGTAGCCGTTTTTATACCTTAAATTGTTATTTGATGTAAGTCATAATGGCAGATCTCTTCTTCTGTAGTGAAGGATCTTTTTCTTGTATTACTATTGAGTATTAGGACTATTATTCAGCTTTAATTTCCAATTAAGTGGCAGTTGGTTTTATCAATATAATAGTTTCCAACCCAAACTACAGGATGACCAGGTGACTGATGAGATTTTGCTGTCTTTGTGGGTTTAAAATAGGGGTAATTGTCACTTGTGCCTCAGTTGGAAAATTGGTACAGAATTGTGTATCAGAAGCAGCTCAGAGTCTGGATTGTTTGCCTAATTTCACTGTTTTGCCATTTTAAAGGAGCAAAATTATTCATATGTGACCTAGCCAGAGATCAGTGCTTTAAATTAGAATTCCCTAGAGAAACAGAACATGACCTTGAGGGGGGAGTCTTTGAAAATTGTCTGATGATGTCTTTATTTAATGTCCAGTTTGATCATCTGACCCATGGAGAGAGTTCTCTTGGGATTCTGGCAAGGATTTAGGGGAAAAAAAAGGTATTGCAGTTGCACTCCAAAGTGTATGCATACCTCTGTAACTGGGCAAGCTCTTCACCAGCTTTTTCTGAGACTGCTGGAGCTTCCTGTAAATGTATATTTATCTGAGTGGTGTACAAATACTGGTTTCCATACTGTGCAAGCTTGTGGGTGGAGAAGCACCTGATTCTTAAAGAGATCAAAAATCCCTGTTTTTATGTTTTCTTTCAATGCTAATCATAATTGCCAGACCAAATCAGAATAAGCCAAATTAGTGTATGTACACAGTGTTGGCATTGTGGGTTTAGGGAGTTTGATCCCATTTTAGGGAAAGATTCTTTGAATCTACTTAAGTTTTTCTCATTACCAGAGGTAGACCTTAAATTAGGATTCAGTCATCACTCATCTTCTAAAGGAAAGTGCTGTCATGAATTCATCTGCAATGTTTGCATCCAGTGTGATGGGCATAAAACCAGTATTTCTTCATTAGGGTGGTAGGGTGATGATAAACTGTTGTGAGTAGTTACGTGTGTGACTAATTGGTGTTCGTTTTGTTTTGCAGTTTGAATTGTTTTACAGTCAGCATTTTAGTGGAAGGAAGCTTACTTGGTTACATTATCTTTGTACAGGTAAAAATAAGTGCTTTGCTAAACTTATGATCCAACAGTTACTTGCTAAAAGTTCTTTTCAAATGACAAAAAAATGGGGAGTTGGAACATTACTTTGCGTATAATGTCAACGAACATATTTCATTTTATAAATTAATATTTACAACTTAGGATTTCCAAAATCTGTGTTTTGTAAACTTGTGATTTATTAAACCCAAGTAAAACTAGAGTTGTATGTTCTTTACTGCAGAAAAGCACTGCAGAACTGCTGAGTTAATAACAATTGCCCTGGAATTGTTTCTGTAGTATAGATGTTCCTTACATAAATACTAAATAATTTTAAGAATGCATGTTATACTATTTTACTCAGGTATGTGGGTATCTACATAAATGCATGCTTATATTTACTATATAGGAATATATGTTAAAGGTACCTTAGAAGATGTATGTTAAATTATAGTTTGTTTTAGTAAGTGTCAGTCAATCATGGGGGTTTTTGAGTGCTTTCAGTATCAGGCTTTAACAACTGAGCACTGCAACATATCACATGGAGTTGAAAACCATACTAGCCTACAACAATGTCACGTGACAAAAATCTAGTTCTGGTGATAGAAGGTTGCTGTTAATACACTCACCTTTGCACAGAAATCTGAATCTGCTTTCAAGTAGATTTCTTCAGTGCTTTTTTGTTTTTCATGGGAATTTAAAAAATGTAAGAATATGAAAAACTTTTGATGGACAAGTATTTTACTTTGGTTTTAAATCTTTCCTTTAAATTTCAACTTCCCCCTTAATCACTATTCTGAGATTCTGTGTAAGCTGTTAATTGAAGTTTATACATTGCAATGTGTTGAGGCTACTTGGAATTTCTTTTTTTTCAATCGTTATATATTATATTGCACTGTTTGTCTAGTATTCAGAGTTAATCAGGGCAAGGGGGTGTTGTAGGCCACATTGTAACTGTGTAAATTCACAGCATCAATTGTCATTGTTCCATTTCAAGTGTTGAGTACAGACTTGGGTTTAATGTCTGGAAATGTAGCAGGAGCTCTAGTAGTTAAGCTTCAGATAACTTTTCAGCACCTTTCATCGATTTATAAAATACTACTTGTGTCATTACAGGTGAAGTAAAAATGAATTATTTGTGCAAACCTTATGTAGCCATGGTCACAACATACCAAATGGCAGTGTTGCTTGCCTTCAACAACAGTGAGACTGTCAGTTACAAGGAGCTTCAGGACAGTACACAAATGAATGAGAAAGAACTGACAAAAACCATCAAATCTTTGCTCGATGTCAAAATGATCAGCCATGACTCAGACAAGGTATTGGCATAATGATATAAAAAAGTTTCATGTTTTCAGTCTTGTCATTATGATATTTGTTGAGGACTTTTTTTTAATATCCATTGTTCACTTTTATTTTTCTAAGCTTTATTTTTGACCCTTGTGAAAAATTGTAAATCTCTACTGATAAGGAAAGAGACAGGAGGAAGTAAAGTGCCTGTCATACAGGCTTTCTCTGCCTATAGCAATATGAAAAGGTAATAATGGAGGCACTCTCTATTGTTTCTGTTGCCTTGCTTTCAAAGTTGTACTGAATCATGGGAAAGAGCCCAAGCAGTAAACCAGAGTCTTACAGTGATCCTAAAAAAATATTTGTGAGATTAAGAGACTGAAAGCAACAGCAACTCTGTTCTTCCTTGCTGACAGATTACAGGAGCAAGAAAGAGAGCAAGGAGGAACTTCTGTGAGAGGGTTTTTGCTGCAATTTGCCAGACTTATGATTCCATGAGTTTCTTGGAATTCCAGTAATATCTGAGCTTTGTTTGTGATTAAGGCAATGGTTGATACTTCTTTTTCTGACTCTGTCTCATCCTTCTATACAGCTTTTCTGTTAGTGAAACCTTTTTTCCCATGCAGCAAAGGGCACAGACTTTACTCTGTTAAGTGAGAAACACCCAAGAAGTGTCTGTGCATCCCATACAGACATTAGCATGTGCTTCCAGCTCACCCAGAAAGCCCACTATGCAGACAGTATCAGACAGAAGGACCTGAGATAAGCTGTTCAATTCGCTTACAAAAAGAAATCCAAAGCTGCTCTGATAGCTGCTTTTGTTTTTAACCAGGAAAATTTTAGAAAATGGAAGGTGAGATCACAAGGAAGATCTGATGCTTGGCTGAAGCATAGGACATGCTTCCAATACCTAGAAATGAGCTCAGGTTGGAACAATTGATGGGAAGATGTCTGTTAAACCATGGGTCAAATAAAACACTGGGAGCTATTACAGGAAACAGTGAGACTTTTAATAATCTTAGAACGTTGCCTGTTATTTAAAGGATTTACATTTATTTATGTTCATTGTATAAGGTTCACCCAGTTTCTTAAAGCTTACATCATAGAAGAAGGAATAATTTCCAACTTTTTTACTTTTTATTGTTTACCACTGCATTTTCCAGTTCTTTACCTTCCAGACTATTGTATTCAAGTATCTTTACTATTTCTGTTTACTTTGTGCTCCATCCAGCAATGTGATAGCAGATCTGTAGACAGTCTATCAGCTTACTTATTAAATAAACAAGTGAGCTTTAGTGGCTTAAGCAGTGGAATTCAATACACAAACTTCTCTTTACCTGTATCTGAGCCAAACAGAAAAGCACAGTGTAGTAAATGTTGTAGTTTGCTTTTGCTTATTTGTTCATTTTTTGAAACGGGTGTGGGGGAAAGAGCACAAGAAGCTTAGGGCAAGATCTTCACTCGTTCATTAGAATCATGCTTTTTGAGTTCATGCTCAATGCACAATTTATTTTGGTTTATATTCAACCATGTCAGCAGAATAGTGTTAAAAGTTAATGTTAGCCCAAATTTTGTTAGTGTATTATTTTTAAAGCTCTTGGTCTTGCCCCTTTCGTGTTATATTTTCCATGCTATGCCTGGTATCCTGGTTTTTATATAAATTTTGTTGCAAGATATAAAATTAGAATTAATATTGGTTTGAGTGCATATTTAGATAAATATTTTTTGTGTTTACTAAAATCTTGTGCTTTAGACAGTTTGGCAAGGTTCCAAGGTCTCAGAATCCCAGTAACTTTACTCTGCTGGAAATTGGTAATACTTGTACAGACTCTTGCCTGGAAACCACAGAGATCTGTCCAGTCATGCTGTGTTGAATGTCAAGGTGTTTATACTGCAGGGGAAAAAAATATATGTATATATGTTCATACATGTGTGTGTGTATATATATATATGTGTGTGTGTGTGGACAAGAACTGAGATTCTGACAGGAAAAAATTGGAAATCTGCAGATAGATGTGCACTGCAGAAGTTGCAGTTTGTCAGCTGTTTCTGCTATAACATAACAAAATGCTTAGATGTTTTTCCTTAAATTCTAGAAGACAACTTTCGTAAAAACTATGCAAGCAGCAGTTCCCCTTTAAGGTCCTGTCATAAATAAATGCAACTATTACTTCTTTTGCAGGGACAAAATTACTTTAAATGGAGAGTGCAACTAAGATAAGCTATCGAAGTATTAAAAGAAAAATTGCTTGTTAATTAAATTCTTGTATGGCAGAGTTCTTCATAATGTTTTCTGAAACAGATTGATTTCTAGGTCAGTTAAACTAGCATTAAAAATTGACCTGGTTCAAGTGGCATTTTGGAATTTCCAGCTACAAATCTGAATTTTTTTTCTCTGTGTGTAAGACCCTAGCTGCGACTTTTCAAAGTAAATTGTTGCTATTTTCTGGTTCCATTCCTGACTTTTACAAACTATTCTCTATTGCAGGAAGATATAGAGACAGAGTCAATCTTTTCATTAAATATGAACTTCAGCAGTAAACGAACAAAGTTTAAAATTACCACATCAATGCAGAAAGACACACCACAGGCAAGTATTCTTCGGTATTTCTAGCCTGAATAGCTGAGAAAGCTTATTTTTCTAAAATGGAATTTACTGTGTTAGTTTGCTGTAAGCATATATCAGATTCCCTAAGATTTACAGAAGAAATTTTGTACGTTTAAAGCTTAAGCACCACAATTTTTTTTGTACTTAAAATATAGGCAAGAGAAGATGAAATAGGGAACAAGTAGAAGAAAAAAGATAAACAAAATGGTAATACCAAATGGTATTGCTGTTTTGTCTGTCTCATGAGACTTTTTTGTTGCTGGTGTTTATAAAAGGAATTTATTGCAAGAACAGCAGAACCAATCAACTGTTCTCCTATGATTTTGTGTCCTTTGGCAACTGAAATCAATTCTTGTGTTAAACCATGTTCTCAGTGTGTCTCCTAAGACACAGGATTTTGTACAAGATAGGTATGTGCTGCCAAACTCAATGCATTGTAGTCAATTCTGCTTGCTTTTCTCCCTAGCAAAAATGTTGGTTTAGATGCCTCTCTCCTACCTTCCTACTACTTTCATGAAACCTGGTATCCTTGATTTTTAGACATGCTTTTCCTGGAATTGAACTACACCTGCATTTTTGTATTAATTCACTACTTTTAGTAAAGTAAAAAGTATAGATTCAAGATACTTTTATGCAGTCTTTATTGGTCTTACTGTATTTTGAGCACTGGTGTTCTCTCTGTATGGCAGGAGATGGAGCAGACCCGAAGTGCTGTAGATGAAGACAGGAAAATGTATCTGCAAGCTGCTATAGTCCGTATCATGAAGGCACGGAAAGTGCTGCGACATAATGCCCTTATTCAGGAGGTAAGAGAGAGTCCTTGAGCTTCACTTCATGAAAATCTTCAGGATAGTAGAGTAAAACATCAGACTACAAACCTCAGCCATCTGGAAACCAGTACTCCAGTGAAATCAGTGAGAATTTCCCTGGGGCCTATTTTGAACTGGAGCACTAGCTAGGATCCCTCAATCTTGTTAATGTGTCTTAGCACCAAAGCTTTAAGTTGTTGCTCTTTCCTGTTTGCTGGTTCTGTGCCAAGAGATGTTGTATCCTATAAAAATCATTGCCAGAGCTATGGGTTCAGTTGAAAACCTGAATAGGGATATTTCTAGTATGGAATTTCTACAGAAGCACTTAGCCAATTTTGTGCTCTAATCGTTATTTTAGTTTAACTCATGGTTTAAATTTTAAAAGTTGTCTGAGTATGGAGACATGCACTTTTTAATCTCCCTTTTCCACAAAGCAGTACAGTTGTCTAGATTTTTTAGATTCCAGATTAATGACCTGTGAACTGTCACAGGCTGGCTTGGAAGGAAGTGCTATTTCTTTAGTTTTTCTCTCACTTTCCCATCTGCTGGTTGCCTGCCTAATTGTATTTCTCATTCCAGCCTAACATTTGCTCCTTCCAAACAGTTCCCAGTTTTACTTTTCTCGACCTTCCAAAGCTTTTTCTTCAGTTTAATTCATTCTTGCATCTCTGAGCCTTGCTGGATGGCCTCAGAGAAGACTGGTGGAAGGGGGAATAAAGATTCCTCCTTTATTCAACCATTTGGAGCATAGAGGTGGAGAGACATTGAGTAATTGGTGGTGGAAGAAACAGTTTACCACACCCACTACTTAATTTTTATTTCTTAAAAGAACCTAGCAGCAACAGGGAGTTTGTAAGCCCAGAAGATGCAGTGTGAGACCTCTTAAAGGTTTTGGATATTGAAGAAGTGTTTATACACAAATAGTGTGAAAGCAAGCTTAATTTCAGAAATCTGATTTTGCATATCGGAAAGATGAGGCAGCGTAGATCCAGATTTTTCTCAAAATCTTTTTTTTGTTTCCCATTATTTAAATCATCCATGCAATTATGATGAAATCATGCAAGAATTTGCAATTAAAACTAGAAAATGATAGGCAAGCCCTTTCATCTTTAAAAAGACTTTTTTCTGCCCACTGTCAAATTATTAGAAAAATTTCTTGAAATGTAATTTGCTTGACACCAGTTTATAAGGATGAAATAGTTGACACATTTTTATGGTTTTATGTTTTTGTGTCCTTTCTGGTTGCTTCTTCCTTTGTGAAACGGAAGGACCACTTACATGCCCTGCTGTGTTTTGCTTTTGCAGAATAGTAACATTAGGACCTTCTTCTTCCGTTTTGCAAGAAAGGTGGATATTTTCATGGTTACTCACTTAAAAACTCAGTAGAGAGTATAATTAATACTAATTCTCGTGCCATTGTTATTTTTATCATACTGTTTATATTCTTATATATAATGTATCAATTGAAATGTGCTGTTTGACTTCTTGAGTAAGAACAAATCTTTCTGAAAGGAGTGTGTTTACTATGAATAATTAGTATTTTCTCACCTCGTTAGTATTTTTTTCTTAGCTGTAAGGGCAGGATTATACTGTTAGAGAGATCTTTGAGACTCCTAGCCCTAATGTAGTTAGCTCTGATTCTAACACTTAGACTAGAGCACCACACATTTCATTTAGGGTGAGGTGTCCAAGAAAATACTCCAGACCCTTGGTAGACCTGTGTATGTCAGCATGTGGTCTTTGTGGAATTGTTAATTGTGTTTGATATGACATGATAATTGCAATTCTAGCTCAGTGTTACATCACATGCAGGACGAGGTAGCTTTTCCTATAAAATGAGTAAATATGAAAGAGTAGTGGAGGAAAGACACCAGAGTAGTCATTCCCAGCAAATTTTTATTCTGGCCATCAGGTATTTCTGTTTATCCTTCTTACTTGTACTTTCTTTGATTAAAAAAAAGCCAGAACAACAAGAAAACCCATACCAATATAAAATTCTCTCTTCCGTTCTCTCTGTCTTAAGTAAATACATGAAGTGTGGTGATGACAATCAGCTTCAGTGGCGGGCTAAGTTAGGTGAAACCTGAGCAGATCTATCAGCTTGTTAGCACCCAGTTTCTCCTCACTTATACTGCTGTGGAATGTACCAGACCCTTGGCTCTTAGCCCAACAAAACTCACTCTTTTGAGCTTTTTGTTTGCTTTGCTGGGTGAGTTCCACCTGGTGAGTTCTGTTGGCTCACAGAGGGCCCCAGAAAACTCTAGAGCTGGGACAAAGCCAGCCATGAGAAGTTGTGAAAGAAAACTGAAAATTCAGCTGAAATAAAAATAATTTTCTTTACAGAAGAAATAAGAAACTACAGGCAAAATATATTGTGACACTTGAGTAGTAAGATATTTTGTTTGAAAAATTTTCCTACTTACAGATTTGCATGTTCTGTTATTACACACAATATCTTCCCTGTCTCTGCAAGAGAATGGGTAAAACTGTGAACTACTAAGAGACATCTAAAGTTTTGCCTGGAGTGGCAATTTTTTCTACAATGCAAATATAGGTTTGTTTTTACAAAAAATAACTTCTTACTGCATGTATTAAAAAGTTCCAGCATAGATGGAACACATTAAATTACGGGTCTGTCTTCAGTGACTGGAGGTGAAGTTCATCCTGATTTTCTCCAATCATATAGGAAAGGAGGTTAATGGTAGGGGATCTCCACTGTGATAGTAGTGAAGAAATGTGTTAGTATTAGATTAATTTTTAACATGGATGTTTGTCTTCATTTGTACGGTGGCAAATGAAACAAGCGAGAGGAAGGTGATCTGGGGAACATGTGGCCAAAGTAACCAGTGCGCTGATCAGTCAGTTTCAATGTCCTGACACTAATACATAGAGATACGTTCTTGGTTGTTATAAATTAACTATTCCAGGGTTATTTAATCCTGTCTTTAAAAGAAAAATATACTGAATTTGCCTTAAAGCCTTTACCAAGTATTTAGATGACATTTATAACTTTGAAAAACAAAAATAACCCAAAAATTGTGTCTTTCTTTTGCAGGTAATTAGCCAATCAAGAGCTAGGTTTAACCCAAGTATCAGCATGATTAAGAAGTGTATTGAAGTCCTGATAGACAAACAGTACATAGAGCGAAGCCAGGCCTCTGCAGACGAGTACAGTTATGTAGCATGATGTTGCTATCCTGCAGGTATGATTGTAAGGAGATCATTGCTGTCACTGTTTGGTGTGTTCCTGTGGGAAGAGGCAGGCCTGTGCCTCCATAATTGGTCACTTGGCAGCCCCTGTTTTTCTGCTGTTTACAACATCACCAGTGCCATGTCATGAGCGTCAATGAAAATGCCTATAGATATTTCAAGCTCATGTCATTATGACATTTCTTAAAACTTTACTAAAAGAATGAGTGAAGTATTGCTGAAATGTGGAGAATTGGTTGGGTACCATGCTTTTTTTTTCCCCCCTCCCCTTTCACGTTTGCAGTTGATGTTTTTTAATGTATCTTAAGACAAAGTAAAAAAAAAAATCACACAAAAAACCTAAATATTGTAATATGACAGATAACCTAATAATTGTATCTACATTAAAATGTAAAAAAACAATGACGAACATGATACTGCTGCTTGTCAAATAAAAAAATAAAGTTATATAATGTGTCTCGAATGAGTGTAGAGCTGGATATAGCATTAATGTCTGTAAATATTATTCAGGCCTGAAGAGTAGAAACAATGTTACGTATTTGGATTTTGGATAACCTCAGAAGTAGGTCTGACATAACAACTAATTTATATAAAACTGAATACCAGGTATGTCATGTTTGATGTGATTATAAAAAATATTTATGGTTAAGTGCTCATCTTGTTTTCTTGAGATTAGGCTAATTTACATTCTCGGTGCCTGAAGGCCTCCCCTGTGTCTGTTAATCCCACACTGCAGGAATACGTTACAAGAGAACATAAACTGACATTTGAGGGGATTTAAGTGGTGTACTTCACAAACACTCAGGAACAGTTATCATGAACATCAAAGATAGAGTTCAGTGGCTTGTGAAACCACCTTAATGGTAAAGCATGTAGCAGACTGGTAACTGAAAAATGTTTTTTCTTTAACGTATTGGGTAGAAACACTACACGGATGGATATCTATGTTTGTTTCCACATAAACTCATACTGCTTGTTTCTTGTTTTCCCTCCTGACTCCTCTGGTTGTTTTTACCATGTTTTGTTTTCCTCTGCCCCAATTAGATTTCCAGCTGTTAGGGGTGAGACAAGAAATCCACAGGCTATTTCATGTTCTGTGTTGTTCATCAGAGTTGGCATGGTGACTGTTCACTCTCAAACAAGCAAACTATAATTTTAAAAGGTACAAACTCTACCGCTGGAAGTGAATGGAATTTAAGAGCATTGAGAGTTTGAACACACTGAATGCCTGCTGCAGAATAGAGTTTCCTTATGGCTATGCCTGCAATTATAACTGACAGGATAAAAATGAAGTTTAAATGTTCTATTTTTGCCAGATTTATTTGCGTGCATATAAAAATACATATGTGGATATATACTATTTGCAGTATTTTTTTAGATTGTGTAGTATCACCTACTAAAAGTCCACACATCAAGAACTCATTTTAAAGAAAACAAATCCTTTGGAAGGAGCTTTTACTCTTTTTTTTCTTTTTCTAGTTCTTCACTGTATGAAAGGCTTCTCTCCAGCTCTCAGATTATTGCTGTCTCTTGTGTCTTAAATGGTATTGCATCCATATACTATCTAGAGGTTATAGAAAACTTTCTATGGTTAACTAGGAAATGCATCAAGAAGTGGTGCTATGTTTTTCTGATGTGGATTTTGCTGAGGATGAATAAAGTAAAGGGCAATAAACAATAAAGGGCAGTAAACATTCCTTCCATATTTATGGTGTTTTATCCCACTATGCTAAGATCTAGATTTTTTACGTGGATTTATGTCTTCAAGAAGTGAGGTTTTTAAACGAATTGTAATATGGTGCAGTAGGTCATTGTCTCAAGTGTTACTTTGGAGTTGCCTCTGTGTGGTGGGAGACAGCACAGGTGCTTCTACTGTCACCAGGTGTAGTTAACAGGAGACACATCAGCACAGATTTTGACTGGAGTGACTTCTAATCTGTTTCAGTGTAGAGCATTTCTGTGTTTTATGAAAAAAATTAATTCATTGCATCTTAGGACAAATAATAGAGCCAATATTCTATTACATAATACAAAAAGAAAAAGGAAAAAATATTTCCTGAATGCTGAATTAGCAGATCCTTTCTCTGGAAAACGAACTAACACTGACACCAAAGTTTCTGGAAACAAATGTGTTTTATCTTGTAACTTGTATTTGAGTCAACAGATTTTAAGTTTGTTCATAAAAGGGTTAATAAAAGCTTTATTTAAATATAGATTCCAATAGCAAAATTTTAAGGCTGAGTCTGAAGACGGCTTGACCAATTTATTTTCAGAATCCTTTCATAGGCAGCACAAGAACTTCACTGCTCTAGCCCAAATGTGCGAGGTTTTAACATTACCTTATCTCTCAATTTTTGCATACCTAAACCATCATTTTGGGTTTTAGATAAGTATGCTGCTGAGTTGAGACATGTTTAGTGAGTTAAAAACATTCATCTGTTTCAGTCCAGTTGGCATCCCCAGATGATGTCTTTCATAATTACACACAAACTAAGTCTGTTGCGTGCCTCTTAGGAAATGTTGTTATAGCTGGGAAACTTTTTGAATTCTACTTTATAAATCACACCTTCCCCCTCAGGAAAAAAAAATAGTGCAAAATTCAGACCCCTGTAGCTGGGTTATGTCACTGAAATCATTGCTGGCACACAGGGATGCAGTTTATGGTGTGGAGTGTGGAGCTTCAACCTGGTAACCAATACCTTTGGCAAGTGTACGTTCAAAATATAAAGTGCCAAAATGGGTATTAACAGGAGGGGCAAATTGTAAAAAAGAGAAGGTAGCCAAAAATGCCATACAGTTTTAAATTTTTACTAGAAGAAACTGGTATAACTGTACTGCTTTTTTTGTTTGTCATATGCCTTTTGGCATATATGACATGCTAGTGTATAGAAAGCCATACAGCTGAGTGGAAACATAATGGTTTCATACATTTCACACATGCCTAATATCAAAATGCATTTTACTTCTGGTATTGAGTACTACTGATCATTCTTAAACTAACTGAAAAGGTGTTTCTGTGATGTTCTAATTTGTCTTGAAAGTGATTATCTAGTTCTAGGAAAGAAAAGTGTGTGTCTGCATTTTAGTGTGTTCATACACATAAAGCAGCCAGAGCTATGAAAGATATTTGATCACCATAGCATAAACTGTTTGCAAAGCAGTGAGTATCATTACTTTCAATGAGTACATCACCTTTCCAAATAAGCAGAGTTCAGATATTGGTCAGTGGAGAAGTAAATTTTATAAACTGTTATATTTCAGTTATGTTTAGAAAGACATTTCTTATCCTTAAAAAAGTTAATTTTAAAAACAAGTACTTGGCATAGTATTGATACTGAGCATAAATTCTTTGTACCCTAGGACAGGTATTTTAGGACTGTCCATGCTTTATAAATATGGTAAGTATTTAAGAGTTAATTTATCTAAGCTATCACAATGTATGAAAACATATTCTCCAGAAATAAGTGTTCTTGCATTGATTATTTTCTCTTATTACAAATATGAATTTGTCTTTACTTATTTATCACAGAATCACAGAATGTGTAGCTTGGAAGAGACCTTCAAGATCATCAAGTCCAACCCAGCCCTAACCCTCAACTAAATCATGGCACCAAGTGCCACATCTAGTCTCTTTTTAAACACATCCAGGGATGGTGACTCCAGCACCTCCCCGGGCAAACCATTCCAGTATTTAATCACTCTTTCAGTGAAAAACTTCTTCCTAATATCTAACCTATATTTCCCCTGACGCAGCTTAAGACTGTGTCCTCTCGTTCTGTCAGTTGCTGCCTGGAGAAAGAGACCAACCCCCAGCTGTCTGCAGCTTACCCTTTATGGTAAGTTGTGCTGCACTTCTGAGCTGATAAGAAAACAACATTTTCAATTTTGTCAGGGAAAAGAAGAGGATGGGTCAAAATATTGTTTGAGTATAATAATTTTAAAACAGTGCAAGACTTGATAAACACAAATGTGTGGTTTTAAAGTAACCAAACATACTGATATACATATAGATGCTTGGGTTGCATTTGTTATTGTCTCCATTCTGTGGAATTCACAGTTGCATCAATAAGAGAAGCACATAACAGGCAGCAAAAGTAGGGAGGTAGATGAGAGGTTGGCTGTTTGGCATCTGGCAGTCCCACCAGCTGTCCCAGGGAACAGACAAGACACGAAAGCTCCCTTAGATCCCCCCAGTAAGCCCAGCCTTGCAAATGCATCTGGGAAGTGAAGGGCTAAGAGTCAGAAGCAGTACAGAGCAAGCCTAAAGGTGTTATTGGTCACTTCTAAAACAGTTGTAATTTAGGGAATTGCTTCCACCATTCATGTTTACACTTTTTAGGACCCCTGTGACTGAAAGCTGAGTGGTGATTTAAGCAAAACTGAAATACTCACTGTTTTGGCTGGAGTAACAAGCAGCTGGCATTAACACCATCATAAGTTCTTCCGCCTCAGCTGGGGACAGTGCTGAGTGCATGCATTACTAGTCTGTTACAGTATCAGATACAAAGTACACTTGAACCACTGGAAAATTTGGTGTATGTGAACCCTTTTCTAGAGCTTCTGGACTAGCTGGAAGTCTCTGATATTTTACAGAGGAGGGCTATACTTGCTTTGTGTGTCCTTCCTTCCATTCTTCTGCTGAGATAAATAAAATCACACACTGGTGTTCTGTAAAATTTGCTCTCCAGATCTTTGTTGCAGTTGTACACCATGAGCAGAAATCATGGATTTTAGGACTACAGAAAGTAATGTAGGACAAAATTCTTGCCATGTCTGTATAGCCGAGGCATCAGTTCTTTCAGTCTGACTCTTATCCAACCAAACATTCAATATATTGGTATTTACAGGAGCAGTGGATACATAAGGAGATTGTTTGGCATGTTCTCATCTGAAAGAGGCCTTGTTCTTAACATAATCACTGAATGGGAAACACTGTAATTGTCACCTTTTGGTGGAAGCTGCTGGTTCTGATGTGTGTCAAACTGGCTTTTTCCAGCAGCTGAGAACAGTAGCAGTGTTGCTGTCAACAGTTAGTAAAGAGGAGTGATTTGAGGGCAGTCTTGAAACTTGGCAGATTGCTGTTTCCTGTCTTTTAATGTTGGTTATATAATCTATAACCTACTAAGTATGTATGATAAAAAGTGCAGTACTTCCCTGTAGTATTTCAGATTCTATTGAACAGTTTCAGTTGAATTTCATAAGATGTACTTGATCTGTTTCCTTAAAAACTCTACTCATGGGTCCATTTTCATTTCTTCTTTCCAGTCACCAGATTAATAGAATTTGTGATCCTCAAATCCTTAGTTTGAAAGAATTAAAAAAAAAAGTCTGAAACTCACAATACTGTGTACTCATGTGTATATTTGAAGCCCGTTCAGGCTGTTTTATGAGATTTGTTTCAAGAAATGCCAGGCATTTGGCTCCTTCAGAGTGGTGAGATGCATGGAGTGAGGTGCTGTCTGGAGCTGATTAAGAGGAAGCTGTCGGTGAGAGGATATGAACAATCTGCTGATTCTTACACTTTGGAAGTTGATGTACTGCACAGAATCCAGCACATCACATGCTCTCTTCAGGGTTTGTTCTCTTTTAAAGAGAGGCACAAGCAGTGATGCCAGTGGGCATTCAAGAAACATGAGACTTTGCCTTTTTGAATCTGTTGCTCTTTCCATGACCAGAAAAGTGCCCCAGTCTTAAATAATAAGGCAAGCAAAGCCTGTCACCTCTCGGATGTGTACAAACTTAAACTGGCCTGAAGGTAAATCCAAAAGGATGAGCTCTTACCTGCTTCCCACATTTTTTTGTGTATTTTTCGTTGCAGTATTCAAGGGAGTAGAAAACAACCATTTAGACAGGGAACCTGTAATTTAGTCATTAATATATTCCTGTGGGAGCTGGGGCTGGGAATGTGGGTTCCCATCAGTGGTTGGTAACTGAAGAGCCATCTGCTTCTCAGTGCAGAAGGAAAGTGGCAGTGGCCAGAATTCTGTATACAGTCTGCATTCTCTGTGCTGGTTGATGGTCATAATAGACTTAAGTGATAGCTAGTAATCTAGATAGCAGTAATGAATATTTGAACATTTCAGTTTAGGGGTCATCTCACCATCTGGTGACTCAAAAAGATTTGGAAATTGGCTTTCAAAAGTATGTTTATGGGTTTACTTGTATGTTCTGCCTGTGCCATCTGAAGCCATGGAAAGGAGTCATGTGAACCTCATCTGTTAGCCTTATCTGAGTGATTCCAAGTGAAATTCTCCCTTCCCCCAAGTGGGTGTCTGCTGGCACATGTTTCAGTGTACTGGTAATGGTGTATCTAAGCCTTACTGTAGCCACAAATTGAAGAGAATAGATGTACACCCACAAAACATTCCTTGCTTAAAATCTGAGTCATGGCTGTGAATCAGAGATGTGCCCGTTGCAGCTGGTGAAAGAGATTTGGGAAGGTGTAACATTCCTCTTGGGAGCAGCAGTAGTCTGATTTTGGATTAAGGAAACTGTCCATCTGCATGAAAATATGCTCTAGGATTAAAAAACCTCTGTCCATGGAGAAGACCCCACAAACTATTGCCTGTCATCCATCCTGGAAGAGTTCAAGACCAGATTGGATTGGGCTCTGAGCAGCCTAGTGTGGTGGAAGGAGTCCCTACCCATGGCAGTGGGATTGGAACTAGGTGATCTTTAATGTCTTTTCCAACCAAACCCATTCTATTATTTTGGAGTGACATAATCGAGAAATTGCACTAGCTGCTCCTCCATTCTCTTTCCTCAAGGCAGTAGCCTTCCCTGTTTTGGATGTTCTCACTCTTTCAGAGCACCGGGCATTCAGTTTTTTTTAAATGCGTATTTTAAAGGACGTGTGTAGTTTGGCAGATAAAATGGGAAAGAAATGGAGCCTGTGCCACTGAGCAGGACCAGTGTAAACTCGGTGGGAAGGGACGGGTGGGGACATGCTCCGGTCCTGAGCGACAGCCTGGCAGTTGGGGCAGCAGAGTGCGGAGTTTTGCATGTGGACTGGCAGACCCTCCTTATTCTTTCCCACACCCAGGCACAGCCTTTGAAATGCAGACTTGACAGGCAGAGCTGGAATATCTGCTCCTTCCCTTCCTGGTACGGCTCCCGTGCGCGTAAGGGCCGCGTGTCGGGACAAGCCTTGCTTTGCCAGCAGAGCCCATAGGGAGCGGTAGCGCCGTCACCCTTTCGGCAGCGGGGGACGCGCAGGGCTGCCTGCGACACGGCCCTGGGGATTTGCAGGTGGCAAAGGAGGCTGTGATCTGCATGGACTTAATTTTAATACAGGGACAAAGATCAGAAACTCTGTGCATAAAAACGCCAGGAAGGATGGGATAAACTTCTTAATCGTGTATTAGCTGAGGTGGCTCTGGAGGTTGGCATGTAGGTTATGTGAGTCATTTACAATGACAGAGATGAAAATATGACAGGTTAAATAGCTGTTTTATGCTTGCATTTGCCTTCGATGGCGCCCTTTTTTTTTTTTTTTTTTGGTTGTTGGTTTATAAATCTTTTTGTAAAATAAAATGCAGGGTTTGAAAAACAGATCTCCAAGAAATTTGTTTTGAGAGGGGTGTTTTTGTGGAATAGTTGATCCACATTTCCTGTCGATGTGCACTCTGGGCTTTGCATCCTTCAGAATTCCCTCCTGCACTGTCTAAAATGGCTGTTGTGCTATTGCACATCTGCAGCAGTGGTTGACTGGCTGAGCTCCAGAAAATGGGAATGTTGTTTCTTTGCAGGGGCTGTTCTTGCTGCATCCACCTCCTCACTGTGACCAGCTCCTTTCATGCCATACCTTCTAGACTCTAGTGCCTACATACTGCATTTTGTATATGACACTTGTACATAGCACCTTAATGCTTTTTTTTTTTTTTAATCTATGTCTATAAAGGTATGTCACAAGTTTCCACTCCTCTGTCTGCTTCTGTAGCAAGTGGTTTGGCCTAGCCTGCCTTAGAATGTGATTTTATTACTGTTGTACTTGTGTGATCTCCTGGATACTTAAACCAGGTTTTCTTCAGGAGTTTGCTATGGTTGTGTCTGTTTTTTTAGTTATGAAACTAAAAATCCCATTAAACCCTGTCTATACAGACTAAAGTTTTGATACCTCTCCTACAGCGCACTGAGAACCAGCATTTAATGCTTCATGTGCTAGAGAGTAGTATTTTGAATTAACTTTTTCTTGTCCTTAGAAATCCTTTGGGAGATAAATTGTTCATTTTTGAGTGTATAAAATGCTTGTGAAAGCTTCCACTTAGCTATGTGCTAGTTAAAGTATGGACAGCATAAATGCAAACTCCTTTTCAAGCTATCACCTGCAGTAATGGAGGAAGCAATTGTGACAACATCTCTGTATTCAGGCTCTGCTGGAGGCTACAAAGGCTTTCAGAAATTTTAGAGCAGTTACATTCGATGACAACTGCTCTAAAATCAATATTTTAGGTTATGTTGCAGCCTGCAGGGAAAATATCCTTCCACTGTTCTGATTTTGCACCATGAGATTGTCCTTTACTCAACAGGAACATTGGCTGATTGAGAAAATTTGGGGAACGTGACAGAAAGCTGTCAAACCTGCTTGTAGCAGTTCTCATCTTCCCTGGAGCCACTACTGCAATGTGATTCCCCTGCTAGCTCCGAGCAGCAGAATTAATTGAGGCTGTGGGAAATGTGGGTACTTTCCTCAAAGTGTTACAGCAGAATCTCTGCTGGTTTAAAGATTTCCAACCCGAGTGACTAGAGTGTGATACCTGTGTGGCCATACGTTCTGCTGAAAAGGTAGAATATTGGGAAGAGCAATATGCAGAAATGGAATTGTATTGCTTCTCCCTGGTCAGATTGAGGCGTTCGAGGTGCCTGAGCCTGTTGGTGGAGCAGAGGCCCCGCTGCAGACTCCTGCCAGCAGAGGTAGCTGCGGCAGCTGAGCTGGGCAGAGGGAGCCTCGCTCGGTCCTGCGAATCCCAGCGGGAGCTTCCCACAGCAACAGCCGGTTCTTCCTAACTGTGTTCTAGGAGAGGAAATGCGCTCCATTATGGACTCAGAATTTAGCAGTTGCTGCACAAAGTGAACTGTCCAGGCCCCAGCAAGGAGAGCTTGGAGGGCTCAGGACACACACAGAGTGAAACTTGTGCACACACGCTTGGAAGCTGGGAAGACAGAGTCCCACTGCTGCCATGCTCTGAAGATTTTGGGTAATGGGGTTGATATTCTTGTGACTGTCCTATGCAGGGCCAGGAGCTGGACTTCAGTGATCCTTGTGGGGCCCTTCCAGCTCAGGATATTCTGTGATTTCAATGTTCCTAATGAATATTAGGACCTGCTGTGATTAATTTCTGCTGAGCCAGCTGCAACCTTTTAGCAAATTTGGGTGGGAGGGGAAAAAGGGGAACGTGCTTTGCATCTTAGTCGAGTGCCTTCTCCATGCAAGGACAACGCATCTTGCAGAAAAATGTCCTTTGCTTTTCCACTGGAATCCTGGGTAGAGGTAACCATTTGTTGTTGTAGGAAGAGGAGGCTGGCAGAGCATTGCAGCTTTTGAAAGATGTTGATCATCCTCTTGCCAATACCAGAGAGAGAGAAGGGCTAAGAAACAAGATAGGTGTGAAGCTGTTCATACACAAATCGCTGTTAGAGTAGGAGGGTCCTGGAAAGGTGAGAAAACATACAGTTTTGGGGTTTAAGGGTGTATGAAATGGAGGAATAGGCAGTTGCAGAGATAACAGTGCAGGAATACCTTGTGTGTTTTGATGTGTAGTGCATAATTTTGTCTCAGGCAGGAAAAATCCCTAACCTGCAATTCACCAGGTGGGCAGTTTTTAGGCACAAGTAGTAACCAATGAGAAACTTCATGTCTGATTCCCCATAATTTACTTCTGTATTAATATCCTCATTCCTTGTACTCCTGTTAGCTGCTTCCTCAATCCCAAACCTTCTTCCTTTGAGTTTTGTGTAGATTAACTGATGGTGTGAGTTTTAGAAGCCTTGTTGAAAATAAAGGACTCCTCATCTGAGGATGTTGCATGTGAGTTAAATAGGGGATCTAAGCTTGGCTTAGGAAGGAAGGCTTAGGAACTTGGCTAAGGAAGAAGATGGAAATAGTGAAAGCAATTAGAGTTACAGGTGCAGATACTAAATTTTCTTTCCCAACATTTTGAAATGGCTTAGCAATGCTGTTATGTGAGTTCCAAGTGAGCAGGAGAGAATGGGAGAAGCCCTGAAGCAGAGAAATGGATTGGGAATGGAGCCAGAAATCTATACTTGTCTTACCGTTTGAAACAGGCTGCAGCTAATTGGGGAGGGGGGAGGTGTGACAGTAGAAAATGGGTATAATAAATCCTGTCATTTGAAGGGTGGTCCTGCACCACTTAATACCTCCTTACTGCTTTGAGATTTCTGTCTGAAAGCTGTTTGCTTTATTTTTCCTAAGTCTTTATGGGTTTGTGTTGGGTTTTTTTGGTATTTTTTTGTTTGGTTGTTTTTTTTTTTGTGGCAGAAACAAATATGAAAGGATTTTTAGATGCCTAGATATAGTAATCTGGTTGGAATATATAGGGCAACCTGATAGTAAGAAGATTTAGATATTTTAAGCTTTTATATTACAGAATACTTCTCTTCATAGATTCATCACCATGGTAGGCAGTGCTGTGAATCTGAAGAAATGTGAGGACTCATCTGGGAGCAGAAGCCAAAATTTGCCCCAGGTAGCCAGGACATATGAGTCTGCTTTCAGTCTGGCCTGGTGGGATCCTGAATTTCCTTGTGTTCAGCAGCTTCAGTAGCAGGATTGGAGAGGCCTCACTCCCAGGTGAACCTTCAGCAAGGTGCCCCCAAGAGGCTGCTTTGGATTACCTCGGGCTCATTGTAGCAAACTGAGCCTGTGTCTTCTCCTTCCTGGGTGTGTGCTCTCATCCCCAGGCTATTAAATAGAAGGGATAGGTGAGAAGGTTGCTGGCTTCCTTTGGCTCTATTTTAAAGGGAAGTATCTGCCATCAGTGCACTTCATGGGGTGCCTAATCTTGTTGTGTGTTCTGAAAACAGCCTTCAGACAGACCCCCTTAGGGGACATGAGGTTCTGGAGCCTGCTCAGGCTGCAGTGCTGAGCTGTTCGGCCCTGCTGAGACTGAGGCAGTTCTGGGCATGCACAGGGGTGAGACATCACCTATCCGGAACGTCTGGAAATCAAAGAAAGTAAGGTGCCTCTGTGTGTGAAATTTCAGGATCACAGTTTTTGTCACTATTGGGTTTAGCTTGGTAATATGGTTCAATATTTTAATTTTTAATAAACCTTGACCTAATAAAGTCAATCTCCATCTCTGTGAGAAGCAGAGGGTTTTTTTCTTTTATAACTTGAAACAAAAGGTTGAACAAATTTTCCTGGGCAACCCCATTGTTGGATTAGTGCCCTCATTCAATCAGAGCGTGCAAAACACAAACCCTAGGCAGAGCTAAACTACAAAGCAGAGGAGATTTTCACAATGCTAAATGGAGTGAAAGCACCAGGGGAAAAATATCTGAAATCCTCTTATATGATTATTAAAACAAAAACACACACACACGAAAGCAGCAAAGTCTTCGACTGGGGTGCCACAGGGAACTGGCAAGAGAACAGCCTGTTCTAGTTGGATGCTTTGTTTGGTATTGGATGGAAGCTGTAACACAGCAAATATCCCAGGACTGCTTGTAGGTCTCTCCAGAGGAGCTGACCATGAGTCTATTGGCCCTTTTCTCCTTCCATGGCTGATCCCAGCTACCTTCCAGCTTGTCACTACCCCTCTCCAGTCACACTTTCCAGTCTTTTCTCCCTTCAGGTTATTAGGAAACCTTGTGCTCATTTCTTCCTAACCTTCATGAGATGAATTTCTCAGCCTTTTCACTCAAATATCCTTTGTCATCTACAATTACACCCATGTCTGTGCTGTGGATTTCACAGGGTTAGCATTCTCTCTTGGGCATCTTGCTTGCTTGCACTGGCCCTCTGCACACACATGCTTTTAGCACTACCAAGAGGCATCAGTATGTGCATTTTCACCAGAGTCTAGCTAGTGTTACTACAAAGTTTTAGAAATAGATTAAAAAATCTTAAGGAATACAACCTTATTTTTTGACTTCTGTCTTTAGCAGCTGTTCAAAGGCACCTTCATCCCTTTTCAAGTAACATTAATTACAATAGATTCCACAATGGGGGATTGGGTTGCTGAAGTTTTATGAAGCTGTCTAGGAATATTTGGTGGGATGGGACTGCATAGTTTAAGTTTCAGGCTGTTCCCATTAATGTTATTCTCCGCTGTGCTGTGTGGCACCTTACAGGTGAGGAATTACTTTAATTTTGTGTAAATTGCATCTAGTTTATGGGGCTTAAGTCAGTGATTATACTCAGTAGATTAAGTATAATGTAATGAAATAAACATGCATAAAATTGCATGAGAATATGGAATCCTAGGTGAGAGGAGCTAAAGGGAAAATAGAGAGGATGAAGCTGAATGGCAGAATGAATACCATTAGATTTGTCAGACCAGGTTAATAGGCATTCTCTTTCCCAAAAGGAAATGGATAGATAGAGGAGAGAATTCAGCCTCCAGGCTTTAATCCAAAACTTGCTAGGCAAATCATGAAAATTTGTTAATAAACATTTATCAGGTACTGCAATAATGAATGACCTTGCTCTGCCGCATACCTGCTGGTGCTTGGAGCATGGTGGCAATCCCTGAGTTTCTTTACTCCTCTGGATGTTTCCAGGAGCAGAAGGAAGCCATGGTGGCTGCCCATCTGGAGAAGGTGGCAATGAGTCAGGCTTGGCCTCTTGGATCTGCTGCCAGCATGCAAAAACCCCAGGCAATGAGTTATGTGTTAATTCTTACTGTGGATGAAGAGTCCATGGTGGTACCTGAGCCCATCCTGGTTTTGGAACCATGGTAACATACCATTAACGTGAGCCAAAGCTCTCTCCCTGGCTTAGCTGTGGTTTGGATTTCTCCTTTGGTGCAGCTTTGCCAGGAAGAGCTCCTCATGGCTCTGCTGCTGTAACTGTCAGCTACAAGAACATGAGAGGCTGGTTCCTGAGCCCTCACCTACTTGGTAGAAGAGCTGTAGGACTGTATAAAGTCTCCTTGAGCACCTCAGTGTTTTGAGGGATATACTTTGATTTAAAATATTTGAAGGATAAATATGAACAAGGAGATGGGGGGGGGGGGGGCGGGGAACATAAACAACATATAAACGATCTGGGGACATAAAAAAGCTACAATAAGGGATGGTTGGGTGAACCAAAAGAAATTTCAAACTGAACATGAGGAAGACCTTCCTTACCATGATTTCTAACTATGCAACAGCATTCCAGCATTTCGGATACTTAGACACAGAATGTAACAAACAGAATGCAAGAGGCATTTGGCAGAGTTCAGTGAACTAGACTTCTACCATTTCTAATAGATTTTGACTGAGATGCTGCAGGAGAACATCCACAGAGCTCTGAGAAGCTTTATTCTTTGTCCTTTGCAGATATTACATGCAAGATGAAAAAGAAATTAGATTCATTGTCTTAAATAAAATTACCCTTGTTTGTGTCTTTCTAAAAGGGCTGCAGAATAGTTGCAGTTGTTTTAGAGAACTCAATTATTTTCTAAATCTCTATTGAAAGCAGAAGCCTCTCCTTTAATTATTTAGGTTTTTTTAATTGAGTAGATAGTTTATAATCATAAACAGTTTTGCATTTAATAACAAACTTTGAAATGCAGTGTGTAGGAATTGTTAAAATTGGTGTTTGTTGAATTAATATATCCTTTTATCTAGAAAAAATCCATTATTTTAGCAGCATGTATAATCCTTTTTTGATGTCAAGAGATTTCTAACTTCAGAAGTCTAGAGTGTAAAGGTTTGCACATGAGTTACTCATCTTCTATCCTTGTATAGTCAGTAGGAAAAAGTAGGTACTTTGTTTTCTCTGAGTTCTTCTGGCTCCTTTCAGAGAATAAATGCTCCAGAGATGCTACTGAGTGGATCTCTACCACGGTGAGAGGAGTGCTAAATGAACAGGTTACACATAGACACCTACATTTATGTAGATGAATGCTGTGCTGGAAGCTTGGCTATGAGAAATGCTATGAGGGCAGAAACAAGGCTGAGCCCAAAACTTGGAAAAGACCTTGTAATTTCTCTGGGCATTTGGGAATGTTTAGGGTTGGAACAAGACCCAGGAGCAGCTGTGGGAAATCAATTACCAGGATGCTGTAAGAAGAGGGGACTTACCATGATTGGCTTTGGTTGTGGGGGTTGGACATGTAGAAGAGGACACGAGCTGACAGACGTAGCCTGCTCCTCCCAGGGCTCAAGGCAGTAATCCTTCACGAAGCTCAGGCTGCTGCTACTGCCTCGATTACTGTGAGATAAAGCTCTCTTCTTTGAGCTAATAGAATAATGCAATTAGGACAAGGCACTGCTCATAAACTCTTATCCTTTAAAGGGCTGGTTGATAATGAAAAAGAAACACCTGCTGTGCCAGGTATAGAACCTGCCTGACCAAGCCTTGCTGTGCTGGAGAGACACCATGTTGTCTCTGCCCATGGCTCTGGAGTGGGAAGGACAAATCTGTAGACAGGAATTAGGGAAGAGGTGGGAGCAGAGGAGAGCTTCATAAAGGTCATAGCTGTGAATGGTGTGGAAACGATGGGCAGGGATTAAGTTCTTTTCAACAAAGACTATGGGACACCAAATGAAGCTAGCAGGAGCCTGGCTAAAAGCAATAAATAGTAAAGTGGATTTTTATAGGATTGGCAAAGGATGTTGTGACTGCTGAAAGCTCTTGTGGCTCAGGAGGAGACCAGACAAGTTTATGGAACTCTGTGAAGGGCTACTAATACCAAAGAAGCCACATCTAGCCAGGAAAACCCTGAAAAGGCCTGGAGACAAGGAGAATATGGCAGAAGTACATGTTCTCACACTCCGATTTGGGCTAGTGCTTGAGGAGTGAAGGTACTGGGTTGTAGAAAGACCTTAGTGCTGACTTGTGCAGCCACTCTTAAATGTTCTCTCACCTCCAGAAAATTATTTAATCTTCCTTGAGTTGGTAACTTTTTTCCAGAGCAACTTTGCATGTTCTTCATACTGTAGAACCATGTTTTCTTTTCCTGTCATGTTGTAATAATGATTTGTTTTGCTGGCTTTACTTATATTTATTTTTAAAATGAGATATTCATCTCAGGGGAACAAAACTCATTTTAAAAAAACCTTATTCATGCCAAAGCACTTCTGGGAGATCTGTTTTTGTACTTTAGAAGATGCAAAAGTAAATTTAACTTGCTGAGGTCAGACTTTCATCTTGTTTTCCAAAATAAGCTACAAAGAGCCGCTTACATTATTGTTACAAAGTAATGTGTGCATCTACAGCGTTGAGCTTTCTGCCCTGCCTACTGGGACTCCTATTGCTATCTCCATGGGGAAAACAGGGTGGTAGAGTGTAGAGGTGGACATAAATTCATGGAAAGTGAGGGCTGATAGTATGGCTACAGCACACTGCCCAGGATGAAGGAAAAATCTGTCAAATCTGAATTGTTAATCTGTTTTCTCAATGGGAATAGCTGAGTTAGAAGATCTGTTTTTAATATTTCAAATGTGGTGTGTAATTGTTGTTATGCAACTACAATTGTAAAATCCCAGGCAGTTGTCTCAAAATGAAACTGTTTCTGAATGTCCAGATTTGAACCCTTGTAACAGAGATGCTGGGTACTCACACGAAGCACTGCAGTCCCTGGAATGTCTGTTTTGGATGGGCAAATCCTCTATGAAGTGCAAAATTCACTGGCAGTGAGATGCTTGAATTTCTGGTTGGGAATCTAAAAATCAACATACTCTCAGCAGTTTTGTTATTTGCCATCCTCTGCTCCACAGACTCCCTGAGAAATGGGTAATGTTATCTGTTGAGCTCAGGGTTATTGGGAAGAAAAACCAGTATTCACAACGTTTTTATGAATAATTGGCTAATACCATGCCTGGTGCAAAGACACCTAGTGCTGTGTAAGGAATGCTTGGGACTCTTCAGTGAACGTCTCTTTAGTGAGATAATAAGAATTTGGTGCCTCAGGAATCCTCAGGTGACAAGATCACCATGTGGTTGTGCAATCTCAGTTCTCCCTGCATTTGTCCCTTTTTTGTGACAGTACAGTTGCATTTTATTCACACTGCTGCCTTTCAGAAATGAAGATTGTACAGGCATCTGAAAATGGCACCTTGAGAAAAGCACTGTCCTTCCCATGGGCATGGATACGCAGAGGGCTTTTCTCAGTGAAGACTTTAGGGATTTAAAATACCTCTTTTATGGGAGTGATGGTGCTCATACTGTTGCAATAGAAAGGTACTGATTTTAGCAGTAAGGGGAGCTGTATGAATGCATAGGCAGTGTAAATACACCCAAGTCAGAAAGAAATAAACCACAAGAAGCCAAACCAAACCTATACTTGTCATGAGTTAAAAGCTATCCCGAAAGAGTGCAACGAGGTTTTGTAGTTGGTGGCAGCAGGTAATAACATACCAGTGGAGACTGATACCTGGAAAATTACCCTGTGTAAGGAAGATTTCAGCAGAGTGTGTGCACTGAACTGTTGTCACAATCTGCTGGCACTCCTCAGCACTCACTCCCACAGGCAGTGTTACATTACTCAGTCTGGAAATCAGGCAAGGAGAAGTAAAGACCAACCTGCTCTCCTGGAAAGCAAATGTTTATTTCTCCTTTTCCTGGTGGAGAACACTTTCTGCTTGGCCAATAGATGCCAAAATTAGCAGGGAATGTGTAGGGTGAGCTGACTAATCTCCAGAGTAAAATGCCTTTGGTGTGACATCAGAAAGCCAGGATGAAAATTGAGGTTAGTCCCTGCAGTGCTGTGCTGGTCTGTGTTGCAGGAGTCTGCTCCCAGTACTGCTACTCCTCCAGTGTCCTCCCTGCAGGAATGCAAACCCCCAGGTGATGCAGGGTGAGACGTTTATGCAGATTGAACTTCAAATCTCTATGTTTAAGGCTCCCATTTGTGTTATTTGCCCTTGCACATTATGTAGTTTGTGAGTACTGGGCCAATTAACTATAAATTCCTGAAAAGAACTTTTGAGAAGATCTGGCTTGTCTTTTTTGGCTGTCAAAAATAGACACGATGCATAGTTTTAAAGTCAGCTGAATGTATTACTTAAAAGATTGAAATTATTCCAAATTTTTGAAGATGAGTGAGAAAATTACCCTTTTTTTTCAGATTGATTCTCTAGCAACAGCAGTTTGAATCAATATGGTAAAAAGTTTCCATTCATCTTCATAGTTTTTGGGCTGCTGTTTTTCCTGGTTTTGAAGTAGCAATTAGTGAGACTGTTGTAGAGGCATAGTATAGACTCCACTCCATACTCTTTTCCTCTGAGGCTCATGGAAATCACATGAACTTGCTACCCAGAGATTTAACAGATGCCATGATCAATCACCTTGTGAGACCTTTGTGTATCCTGCAGAGCTCTGATTTTTTCACAGGCTTTGTTATTCTTCATACAATTATATCAGACAAGTTGACATAACAAAAACAGATTTAAGGCCAAGAAATGAGATTGCTCAGTCCACTGAACCATTGCTTTAATTCCTCCTCACCACCCACCTGCTACTCTTTGCCTTATTTTCTTGTTTCGCTGCACAGCCACAGGCTGAGGTTCATGCGTAGTCCAAATAATTTTAAAATAACCCAAAAAACAAAAAAAAAAAAGTGAGTTGGACATTCCTAAAAAAACCTCACAAACCTGCTTAAGCAGGCCCCTGAAATCTCAGTAGGATTATCACTGAACTATCGGGTTTTACTCTAGGCTGAAGTGATCCAATGTGGTGGAGGGACATTGGACTTTCTGATCCATATCTTGCTGTCACAAGTATTTCTGTCTGGAGTGCATCCTGCTCACTGACGGGGAGGCACAGACTCCTCACCAGCACAAGTTTGGCACCAGGAGCATCTGGGACTGCCCCTTCAGAGGCAGTTCGGATTAGCAGCATCTGATATGCCATTCTTTGAGAAAGGTGAATGTTGTCTGTTTTTGTGCAAAGGAAAGTGAGCTGTGTTCAAAGGCAGACCAAGATGTTCTCTGTGTCTGAAAAACAAAAGAACACAAAAACAACCCCTGAAAGCACTACAGTAAGCAAACAAGAAAAACTTACAGCAGATAAGGTGTAGTAAGGCAGCCCTCCTGTGGGAGATGAGACCTCTTGGATATAATCACACAAACAAATAAACCATAAAACCTGTCTGCAGTTAGGCAGTACAGGTTCAGTGATTACTCAAAAATATTGGGGTTTTGAATTCTCTCTGCTGGTGTCATTCTGCTTATGCAACACTGAAGTCTCAGAAGTCATAAAAAGATCTTATATCAAATACAAATGGAAAGTAGAGGGTGCTGTAAATCACCTGCTGTCCCTGCAGTCATGCTCCATGAGATGGTCTGGAATTCCTCAGCAGAGACCCTGAAGCTGCCATTCAGCTCATCATGATCCTGATATGCTGAAAACATTTATTCAAAATATTCAATTGTAGATTTGTGATTAATTTGAAGGTAAGCATGTTGTCAGCCAGTTCATTTATTTTCATGTGATTTGTATCATTTTGTCTCTAGACTGTAATTTTTTCCAGGTCTGCTACACACTGTGTGGGTAACCAAGAGCTGTGGTTCACCATTTGCTGTGTGCAGGATATAAATCAAGGGAAGCTCAATTTGGAACTGGACTTCTCTAGGGGAGACTCTTAAAGCTACACTTGGTAGCTGATGTCTTTTGTTTAAATCCAGGGACCACACAGTGTTGGGTACTTGGTGCTGCCTGGCAGTAAGAGACAAAATTCCAGCAAGGTGTTGTTGCTGGTGACAGCTGGCTGTGGGTTTGAGTTCATTACAACCTGCTCTGATTGATCAACAGTAATATAGTTAATAATTCTGGTCTACACTGGTACACTGGTGCACTCACACTTCAGAATGAGTAGTAAACAAATACCCAGGTGCACACCTCCTTTGCTCCAGATAATCTACAGTTCTAGGAATACCTTCAATTACATACAAGGTTCATATTTTCAAACCCCACCCACTTCTGTGTGGTGCTGCAACCCATGGAAGTAGGAATCTTGTCCATTGTGGTTTCATGACCCAGCCCTCCTCTGATTTCCAGCTAGGTATTGAAATGACAGCAATGTAAGAGCAGTCAGAAAAAACAGTTCCTGATTGTCTCATGATCATCTTTCTTTCCCCTGTGCTCATCATGACTTTCACTAATCATCTTTTTATCAGTTACCCCAGGTTCTCCCTCTGGCTTCTTTTTGTAATCTCTTACTTTTACTGAAATTTGAGAGGCAAAACTAAGCTGCTGCTGTTGGCATCTATGCCATCAACTTTGTTTCAGGAATCTGACACTAGGTGTGATCTCTGTCTTCTTGCTGCTCTTGAAGGTATACACTAGTCATGTATCAATTAATTTGGTGGATATGTACAAATTTTCTTATTTTATTTGTGCCCAAAACACCAAAATCTTTATCTGAGCACCTTAAGTCCTGTAACCTTCCTCCCCTTAGGATGGAGTTATGTCTGACTATTAAGTTAGTCTTACATCTCTTCAGCACCAAAATGGAGTAGTTTTTCTCCTGCCAGCTCCCACCCTGATTCCTTCCCCTTCCTTGGTCCATTCTGCCACCTGTCAGACCCTGGGTTCAACCTGACAGAAAGCTCTCTGCTGCTTGCTGCTGGATTCATTTTCTGCCTGTTTAGTGAGTTGAATATTCTGGCCATGGGGTCCAACAAGCACGAGAGCCAAGGCAAAGCAAGGGGCAGCAGCAAGAAAGGAGATTGTGGCAAACTGGAAGAATGTCTTCACATCTTCACACTGAGGATTATGCGCTCGGCTAGGACTCTGCTGTTGAACTTTACCTTCAACCTCCACTGACTGGTGGAGGCCTTGCACAGTCCTCATGGTACATAATTTCTAGGCTTGTCTCCTTGCCTGTCACTTTGGGCACGTTCCTTCTTTATGTTTCTTTCTCATTTCAACATACAAAGTTTAAGCTTCTTGTCTTCACTTTGAATGCCTTCAGAGTTCTGCTCCTCTCTGTTATCTTCTCCTGTCCTAACCCATAACCTTCATTTTACCAATGATACTTTCATTTTCCACCCTTGCCTTTTTTTTTTTAATATAGAGACGTGCGTATATGTATATATATATACACATTTGTTTCATATTTGCCTATGTATGCAAAGTTCCCTTCCCCAGTTCATCAGCAAGATGAAAACTGTCTCCCCAAAATATATATCTTTGTATGAAAATAATTAATAACCATAATTAGGACAAATTAAAGAATCTACTCTTTATGGTTTAGATGGGTAAGGAGAGTAATGATTATTTAAATACTCAGTTGTTCTCCTCAAATCTTTTATCTTAAAGAGTCAATTTCGTGCAACAGGGATTGTGCATTTCACATATTTTTGGGGCCTGTTACACAGTAGGGACCTGACTCTGATGCTTGTACCCAAGCAGAAATATTCCATAACAACAAATGTAAGTGAAGGAAGTCAAATAAAATGACATCTGTCTTCAGTGCTTGAAAACAGGAAAAAAAAAAAATGAAAATGTTTTTTGACGTTTGGCTTTTCTGAAAAATTATTTTGCATTTTATTGATTTGGTTTTTTTGCCTAACCTAAGCTGCAGCAGCAGCCTGTGCTGGCAGCAGTGGAGGCGTTCCCATCAGACAAGTTTTCAAAATAGAACTGCCACAGGCATTCCAGCTGTCACCCTACTCACGATGTGGCCTTTGTTGGCGATGCTCTGGAGAGTATCTTCACCTTCTCATTTATGAGAGGTGGTGGTTGTCAAAGAAACCCCTCACTGGTGCCTTGTTCCATTACTTGTTATATAAAATACATTTTTCAATGTGTATCACAGATCAAAGCATGGGTGGTTGTCAAAATTTTTGAAAATAATTTTGTCAAGAATTTTGAAAATAAGCAGTACAGGTACAAAAGAAAAGATGGGCAGCATTCAGGTAAATTCAGATTTGATCTGGCCTTCATGAGGGACACAGCAGCAGTAATATGGGCAGAAGTTGAAGTATGGAAGCTTCTATTCATAGTGTTTATTTCTGAGGCTGTCAGTGCTTCTGAGCAGGGACTGGTCACCTTAAGAGGTTGGCTAAATTCCATGGCTGTATTTTTTATATCCCAGTGTACTGTAGTATGCACTGTTTAGCAGCAGGGGTCTTTTGTATGACTTTCACTGGATCGTTGAGTGTGTATGGGGTCAAATATTTGAGAATATCCATCAGCTTCTTTCCTTGAACAGGGTAGGAATAGAATGCCAACAGGCAGCTGCCCAGCTGGGACTCTGTTCCCTTCTCCCTGACACGCCACTGGTGGAGCCCACCATTTATTTTCTGGTGCCTGTGCAATGTACTTTTTATTTTTCGCTATTTTATACCACTTGTGTTCTAACTCTGATAGTTAGGCTTGTAAAAGAAGGAAAGTTTGTAACTGCAAGAAATAAGAATGATTAGATCAGCTGTTATAAAATGTGGTCACGTTTTCCAGTTTGTGTGCATTTCAGCAAGTTTGGTGCAGGTAACACTGGAAAACCATCATTCCCAGGCTGCTGATATATCTGTTGGAGCAGCAAAACAGGTCTAGGAGTCCTTCACCCTTCTAGAGCTTCTCACTCCTCACCCCATCCTTGCATTGACTGTTCCCTCAGAGTGGGACTATACTGTAAAGCTAGTGAAGTTCTGCAAGTCATTTTGAAGTAACCAAACAAAAGAAAAAGTAATCTGTAATTATGTTAATGAATTAGTCCATTCATTGGAGAAGTAATGTTACCAGAGAGTTTCAGTACCAGGAGAGTTGATAGATTGAAATGAAGAAAAAGTTTTGGCAGCACAGGAACAAGGCAGCAGGAGATGAGATGCTGAAAGAATTGCAATGAAGATAAACTTGATGTCCCTATTTATTCTGTACTATTCAATACTACATCATATTATAGTCATATTTAAACCTAAATGTTTTGTAAGCATTCCTTCAGAGTTCAGAGTCAGATGTGAGAAGGAGTTACTGCCTTGCAATATGTCTTGGGGAGAGGTAAATGATAACTCTGCTTTGTATTTATAATTCTCATAAATTTGTTTTAGTATGTAGAAGTTGACAGGTTGCACCCCTGTATGTGCTCTCCAAAGACCTCTGGCATGCTGCACAATGTGCATCACATGCTGTTTGTAAAGTCTGATGGCTGAGGAATTAAGAGTATTTCTTGTAGACCGGGACAGGTCTGATTTTGCATTTCTGATTCTGGCAAGCAAAATGTGGTTGTATTCAGTCCTCTGATCCTTTCCTTTTTTTTACTCTGAAAGATTGAGTGTTTGCTTGAAAGCTCTGAGATTGGATTCTGGAGAAAGATCTGTCAAGGATGCCTTTCTTCCCTAACAGGCTGTATTTCTCTCCCATGTGACTGCCAGTTTGAGGCAATATGTGACAAACAGAAGTGTCTTGTTAGTAGCAGTTTTCTTATTGTTTGTGGTGTTTGCTAGAGAATGAGCCTAATTACTTCTTATATTTCTCATGCTATGATGTGAAGGTAGCATTTATGCCTGTCAGCTTTAGTGGCATTTAAGCCAAAGTACTGGTGTAGGAAGACACGAAAAGTAGAAGCTGAAATTTATAATTTGTTTTCTTCAAAATTCTTTGCTTTCTCTATTTCTGCCCCCTCAGAGTGGGTAGTTATCTAAAATGTGTCTAAAATTGAGACCTTCACAGCTGTGCAAATTGTGCAGCAACGAACTGTTTCAGGTGTCCAGAAAGGAAAGCTCCTTCAAGAGCAGGAGCTTTTTTCAGAGTTAAAAAAAAGACATATTTAAAATTCTTTTGACCCTGCATCATAGCATGAGCAGCTGTCACCACATCTGACTGGGAGTCTGAAGGATTAGAAGGAAAAAACTTTGCTCACTGCGGAAAGAAAAGTTCTTGTAGTGGTTTTGAACAATTGTGCTTAGTGGTGGGAGCCCTTCCTAATTCCTCTTCACCCCCCTGAGCTTTGTGTCATCCCCAGCTCTCACCTTGTCTATAAAATTTTCTGCCTTCATGGCTTCCTTAATTTTATGAAGGTAATTTTGTTTTTCTAAAATGCTGTGTCCCAGCACTAATTTACAGAGCTCCAACCCTGTCTGCATTAAGAGCTCCATTAAAAATTTCAGCCCAGCCCTGGCTGCCCATCCCTGTCCCCCATGGCCACATCCCTGTGGTGGGTCTGCTTTGGGACAAGGACCTCCTCGTCTCAACCTGAGCAAAACCAAGACAAAGAAAAGCAATTTGAAATAATAATCATAGTGCACAGAAGGTCACTCTATTAAATGTGGCATGTGTATCCTTTCAAAGGGGTTTTTAAGCTTCATTAAGTACAGTCTATTAATATGGGATGCATATTGCGGGTAAAAGTATGTCTTGCATGAAAGAAAGCCCTAGCAGCTCAAGCCAAGTGGTTAAAGCACTGTAGAGCAGTAAGAACCACATGTATTGTTGTGAAAAACATATTAAAGCAAACTACCTAACTGGATTCAATCCTTATGCCTCCTTAAAGCATGTAGCAAAAGTATCTATGATTCTCTCTCTCTGGTTTTCAAATTTCAGGAAATAGCGAGTTGGAAGGAGGGAATATCCAGTACATACAAGATGAGGAATTACAGGCTTGAGAGGGAGAAAGTCTGATTCCACACTGTTGTGTGTGATGCTGTTTTCTTAGTTTGCTTCTTGTAAACTAGCATTGGCAGTCTGTATTTCCTTCCATATATTTTACTAATAATGCTGGTGGATTTATGCTGGGGAGGAGTTTCACTGACTGCACAGTAAGAATGTTTCCTTGACATTTTTTGGTGAAGCTTTAGTAAAGCATTTTTAAATTTAAACTTCCATCTCAGGCACTACTGCTGTTTCTGCTGCTGAATTCAGAGACTGAAACTGTCTTGATAAGAGTGGAGCAAATTCAAAAGTGAGTTTTAATTGCTAAGTAAAATAAAATGCAAAACCTAAAGAATTTAGACATATACTATAAGTATATCATGATTAAAAATTGTCTTTTAGTACTGTAGTTACAGAATGTTAGCATTGTAACAATTATAGTTAGTCTCATTAATAGTAGCACAAGATGTTACTATTAATAATTTAAATTATTTATTAATTAATATTTATTAATTAATATTCTAATAGTTGTCTAGTGTTTTGGGCAGTGTCCCTAGTTTGTATTTAATAATATACATATTTAAATCAGTATTTCCATATTGTGCCACATCATTGACATTTTTTTCTCTCTGACTTGCTGGTTACTAAAGATGTGGACACGTAGTGCTCACATAGTCAAACCTTACAGAAATTGAAGCAGACTTCCTGCCAGTGCAGCAAAGGCTGAGTGAAGCCTTTCAGGAGAGAATCACTAAATAATTGATCTGCTTATCTGTTTCAGTGAACCATCATGCTCCACTTCACCTGTGCTTGGCTGAATTCACTGTAAAGTGATGGCTGGAGCCAGCCAGCAGAGCCCGGAGGAGGCAGCGGCAGCACCTGTCTCAACATGAACAGGTGGTGTAGCTGTCCTTGCTCCACCAGCTTCCTTGGACACAGCTCCTGGGGTCACAGGCTAGAGGCAGGAAAGCTCTTTTCATAGATCTACATCTACTTTTTTTATTATTATTTTCATGGCAAACCGAAACAACTCCTGTTTAATCAAGATGTGAGGCTCATGTAACAAACTCACCAGCACTTTGCTTTAGCATTTCACTGATGTCTACGCAGGCATTTAGAAGTTATTTCTTGTGTTTTTAAACTCTGAGGGGGGTCTTGTGCTGCTCTCCAAGCAGCAGCTGGCCTGTCAAAGCCACAGGCAGCAGCAAAACTCAGCCTGGTGAGGCATTGCAAGCAGTTTTCCTGCTGTTGCTGTGTTCACCAGGGTCATTCCATGGGGTCTGTTTCTGGAATGCAGGATAACGACGGTGCTTATTCACCACTGGAGAGGATATTTGTAACATAGTTGAAGGGAGCAGCTGGTGCTTGCTGAGGTCCCTGTAAAATTTGCTGGCAAAGGAGTAGCAGTGAAAAGCAAGTTTCGTGCAGAAATTTTGTTTCAAAGGCTCCATAGGTTACTGTGATGTTTTCTTTAGGAAGAAATATTTAGGAAAATATTTGTGTCCATATAGAAAATTGTTTTAATGTCAAATTACTGTAGGTTGTGCATGGTTATTTTAACCAAATAATGCATTGTTCTCTCAGATTAATTAAAAGAATTATATCTGAGATATATGAGGACCAGTACTGAGTATCCTGCCATGAAAGCGTGACATGGAGTTCACTTAGCAGCAGCACCAGGAGCACCAACCTCTGTCCTTCCTTCAGCTGTGTCTTTCAGACCAGGTGTGTCTTCGTACTGAGATATCAGACTTGGGGTAGAAGCAGAAATGTTTGTCTGTGTCATTATTTGTTTTGTACATGATATATGTAAATATGTCATCTGGTGGTGATGTATTGAGGGAGTGGATGGGGAGAGGATTTCACCAGCAACCAAGGATGGGCTGCGCCAGGCTGCTGCAGGAGCTGGGCATGGGAGAAGGGCAGTGCAGCATTCTGAGAATAATGCAAGTTCTTTGAAGGGTAGCTTTTACCCAAGAAAAAGGGCCTAGGGGATTCATTTATCTCTGCTGCTGCTTTGTGGGCAAAAAACCCCCAAATTCAACAAACAGTAACCACCAGGGCATTAGAGATATGAAACTGAGAAATCTGTCAGTTCTAATGGGGTTCTCCAGATACACACTAATGTTGCCGTGCTCACAGTCTGGCTGTAAACCTGCCCAAAATTACATGAACTAATCAAGAATTTTGATTCAGATTGTATTGATTGGTGATATTTTTACTACTATATGGAATTCGGGGTTTATTTCCAGTGGACGAGGAGGAGATCAGCTTGATTTATTTATCAGCCCATGAAGTGCATAGTCAATACCCAGGTTCTTAGTTTTATTGCTTGTATTTTGTTGTTTATATTTGTATGTTTTATATTTTTATATATATTTATGTATATATATAATATTCCCATGTATTTTAGATATATATGCTATATATATTCTGTATTTACTTAGTCTTATCACTTCTATTGGAAACTAACACCCATTACATAAATTTGTGATACTATTTTATCTTTATGGAAATAATATCTAAAATTATGTTATCTGGAAGACATTAGGGATGAAACAACATGAGATGCTTCCTTTTCACAGCCTCACTATTTGTCCTCCCAGCCCACTGGTCAATATGGACTTTTGTTGCCTTTTTTATGTTCTAAGAGCTTCAATCTTGTTTCATTTTGGCCCTTTTGTTGCCTTTTTTGCTTTTTCCAGAACATTCCTACAAAGCCATAGACTTCATCTCCTTTCCACAGTATTCCTCACCACCATCTACACTGTTAAATTTACAAACAGTGCAAAAACTGCCTGATGCAGTAGTTTTTCTCATTTTGGCTGGTTTGTTCCTCAAAGGAACTTAGCAATTTCTTGTTTTTATTCTGAAAGAACACTACTGTAATGTCCACACTCTGCTTTTGTCAGGTTTTTTAAAACCTTCATAGTATTAACAAAAAGCTGTAATTTTTTTCAAGAAGTTCCTGAGAATTTTTTTGGTCAATGATCATCAGATACTCTGTGCTTGGCAGGACAGATGCAGCTGAGAATACATGGAATCTGTGTGTTCCCAACATTCCTGTGCTGGCTCTCTTCATTTTCTCTGCTCCCAGCGTTCCAAGTCAGCCCTGGGCAGGGTGGGGCTGGGGAGCAGCTTTGGCAGCTCCTGGGCACTGTCCTGCCCTTGGGCTGCCACAGTGACCACCCAAGCTGTTCTTGTGGCTTTTAAACCAGTACTACTGGGGCTTGTGAGTCTGCTCCAGATTCCTCCCAGTGTCCACTGTTGCTACTGGTTCTGACTACATGAGAATATTATAAAGACACAATCCTGTCCAATTCAAAAGAGATTTTGGTGGAAAAACAGTCAAAGGTTGTCATTCATCACCCCTAAGGCCTGTGCTGTGTGTTTGTGTGCCAGCAGAAGCTCCTTGCAGTGTGGCTGGAAAATAGATGTGTCCTGGTCTGCCTTGAGAGTGCAGGGCTGCATAGCAAAACAAGGGAAAACATGGAACTTTACAGGAAAAATTAAAAAAAAAAAAGAAAAAAAAAAGTAGGAGCACAGAAAATCTAGAGATGAAGGAATATTTTTGTGTTTCTTTAAATTCATCAGAGTATGATTTACAGCAGAGTATGCGGTATGGTGTGACAAGTAATAGTGACAGAGGAGACATTAGGCCCTGCTGTATGAGACAGAGGGGGAACACTATCCTTTAAAAGATCTCAAAGTGATCTAGGATATTAGCAGCATGATGGAAATCTTTTCCTGGTAACAAAACCTGCAAAGGAGAAAACCTTTTTAAGAAAACCCATTTGCTGAAATGGGAGGCAGGCAGTAGAGAGAGTAATGATACATGAGAAACACTAAGAAAGAAAACTCAGCTGGGTAAAGAAACCATCTGTACCAAGAAAAGTGTGCACATGGCATCCTCCTTTAGAGACAACTCCCCTTTTGTTTCAGAGAAGTATTTGTTTCAGTCTGATTTTAAAACTAGTAAGACTTTTAACTTTTATATACAACAAATCATTGATGTTCAACCAGGGTTTCTCTGAGATTTTATGAACTAATGGGGAATGTTAGAAAATTTTAGACAGCTTAGAAGACAGGAGCTGCTTCATTTCGTGCTTTCATTTCTTTAGGAGATAATTTCAGATTATGGAATTCAGATAATTTCAGATATGGAATAGGGAGGCATGGGATGTCCTCCTCACCCTAAAGAAGCTGAGCTGTTCTGTTAGCACCAAGCTTTTGTCCCAGCATCTGGTGGCAGTGAGGTTGTCACTATGTCATGTGCTTGCCCTTTGCTGCTGGGTGGAGCTGGAAGCATTGCTCCCACAGAGAAAACCAGGGGGGTTGGAAAATGTGATTTGCAATTCCCCTTCATTGCAGCTCTTTTAATTACTGGGATTTGGAATGTGCTGCAGTAAGCCAGCACGTTCCTAAAAATGTGCCATTGCAAACAAATGCATGGTTATACACTGGCCTAATTCCTTTGTTTTCCCCCCTGGGGTCGACAGTATTTTCTTGAATGCAAGACAGCCTTATGCCCACAGGCTAAACTTCAGTGCCCTGAAACAGAAACACAAACTTTGACCAAGGGCTGAATAAAAAAACAGCCAAGGATTTCATCTCTGGGGGCCTTGAGCAGAAGGTCACTGGGCTGATACTTGGAAAGAGATGTCTATGTGCAGTGTTAGCTGGGAGGTTTATATGTATAAATTATGCAGTGACTATGCCCTCTTTACTATGGTTTTCCCAGTGGTTTATGGACACTTATCCAGTTTCTTAATCAAATCACTTTAATGGACTAAAGAAAATGAGTGTGACAGTGCAGAGTTCGGTGATGAGAATGACAGCAGATGGGCCAATTCTCATTAGCCTGGAGGTTTTAAGTCTGCACTAGAAGTTTCTTTTTATCCCCTACCATGGGGGATCTGGAAACATGGAAATATGTAATATTACATCAGTCATATAAATATTTAATGTGGTGCTGGAATCTGTGAAGAAATGCCATGTGGAGATTCACACTAGAAATACTCTGTCTTCTGTAGTCTTCCCAAAAACATCTGCTCCTAGTTCTGAGGTTACAGAAGTGAGCTAGATGGATCATGGTTCTTGATACTGTGTGGCAGGTTTTATGTCCTTATGCATATGTGTTGGCTTAGTCTGGCTTGTGGCAGTGGTGTATTTCCAAAGTGCTTATGAGTTAACAAAGGAGGAGTGAGCAAAACATGTGGATTGGAGGATGAGGACCCAGCATAAAATTTTTATTTAAATGTTAACAGAAAGGATGTGTGCAATACATTCATGAATATAACTTGATAGTTAAAGGTGTGTTTTGACCAAGAAATATTATTTTACTGTTTATTGTATTTGAATCTAGGTTGTATTCATAGAATCATGTATTATGTGTTCTTGTAGCTTGGGTCAAGCTTTGCTTGCACTCCTGGTTTTAACCTGATAAACAAGGATTCTAATTGCAATACAGATACAGAGATGGTGCTGCTGGGAACAGAATTGCACCCAGAGTTACTTTTGAATTGGGAAGCTTAGAACTAGTAACATACCAGATCACAGCCATTGATGAAATTCAGCTGATGAGAAAGATGCCCAGATTAAATAAGTGTTCTAAATACAGAAACGTAATTGTCAGCACGTGCATTTGTCTGTAATATTTACTAGTTCCAAAAGTTTATAGTACTTTATTAAAGTAAAAATGTCAACTTATGTTATGGCTTGCCAGCAAGTGTGCTGACCAGTTTTTTCAGAATTTCCTGTGTACTTTTTATTTCCCCAGGAAATAAAGGAGGCCAAAGTTTTTCTGAAGGAAAATCTCTCAACTTTGATTAAAGCGTAATCTAATACAATGTAGCTGTTCCCTTTCTCCAGAAAGTTGATTTATTTCCTCCTGGAAATGCTCTTCTTTGGGAAGAATGTCCTGTAAAAATTTTGGTCCTGAGTACTGTTGGTTCTTTGTTACCTGCTGCTCCTGACCGAGTCAGGGAGACAGAGCAGAGATACTTGGAACTGCTCAGGGAGATGCCTTCCCAGGACGCTGCTCCTGAGCACCTTTTGGGTTTATAGCACTGAGACATTCCCAGAACCAAAGGAAAAAGGAGATCCAGAAAATAACCTCAAGATTAGAGTGGTTGAAAAGTGATCCTCCTGTCACCTTTCCAGTCTCTGACTTGCACTCTCCCGTTGTGCTACGCCCAGCAAGCTGGCCCACTGCTCTGCTTTGGAAAAAGCGTGCTTGCAAGTTGGGGCAGGTTAGTTTAGGCAACACTTGCTTTGAGAAGTCATTGCCTTCAGACGCCCATGCACACACCTACTGCTTTGTCCGTAAATAATTATATGTGCATTAGATTACTCTGAATCCTAATTAAGACATACATTTAGTAAATTTGAATGAAATTGTGTGTCCACGTTATATTTGGAAATGGGCTTGGGTTTTTTTAGCCCTTGAAAAAAGGCCTGAGAGAGGCTGATTTCACTGATAACTTCTACAGTTTTCTCTTTCATCCACCTGTTGTGTCTTCTTGTAACACCTACGTGGCAGGAATTATTTCTATACACTTTGAAATGCACCCAGTGCAGCTGCTCATCACGAGCCACAGACACTACTGTCTGCAGGGCAGGAGGCAGCCAGAGAAGGGGCTGGCAGGAAAGCAGGGCACCTTATGAATGCTCCCTGTCTTGTATTCCAGCCATGCCTAGGAGACCCAGGGTCTTCCTATCACCTCTTCTTGGTTTTCCTACCTGAATAGTACATGCAACGAGAAATATTCAGTGTACTGCAAGTAAGTCATAATACTTCCAGGATTAGCATCACAGTGAGGAAGAGGTCATCCAGTTCGTACTGATAATGGGAGAATAGCTTCCTTATAATTCACATGGAGAAGGAGGCATTTTTGAGTCTAATAACTTAAATGAAAAGGCAGTGATCATGGAGCTTACAGCTCTTAAAATATCTCTGGCTCTGCCAGTGACTCACTCCATGGCCCTAAATACCCCCCAGACTTCAGCTTCCTCCTCTGTCAAAAGGGGAGATGAATACTTACTTGTGTTTAGCTGCAGAGATGATGCAAGACTTAATTAGCTATGTTTGTTGTGAGCTCTGAAAATGTGGAAATGTCACTGCTCTTGATCTCCTTGAATAGCTGATGGCCTGGCTTGTCGATGCGTTACTGTCAGCCCCCTCTTCAGAAGTGAATGTGACACGTGAAATCTCCTGGGTTTGTTGCCTGCCTCGATGCACAGCTGAAGCTTGGCTTTACATGTTTAAGTAGGTGGACAGAAACTTGGTGGTTTTAGGAGGGAGGGTCACATCCCACCTGCTCCTGGGTGCACCAGTTTCCTCTGGGGCCACGTTAGAGAAGATGCTACAAGCGGCTGCCTCCTTAGCCTGAGGTTACATCTGCCTGCTCTGCAACTGCGTTTTCTCTTCTGTTTTGTTAACATGACAACTCATTGGTGGAGGCTATTAAGAAATTGTGGCTCCTCTGGCACGACTCCGGCAGCAGCTGTACCAGCAGAGAGCTGCCTAGACTTATAAAAACAAATCAGAGAGGAACATCATCAGAGGAGAAAAACTTCCATGCCAGTGACCAGGACCTTTCAAAGCATGAGTTTTTCAAGCCTTTTTTTTTTTTTTTCTCTCTTTTTTTCTTTTTCTTTTTTTTTTTTTTTTAATGAGGCTGTGCTCATTCAATTATCCATGGGTTCAGCTTATTCTGGGTTCTCTCTTCCTGGGGCTCAAGCAACCCTTGGGGAAAACCCTTGTTCAGGGCTGGAGTGTTAAACAAGCTGCAGGAGGAGGAGGAGGACTCTCTTCCATGAGCTTGTCCTACCACGCTACAGTGAAGTTTCACACACCCAGGCTGTGAAATGGTTCTCAATGAATTCTTAGGCCCAAATATGGGCAATTCTTCCCATAGATATACAGGAAGGAAGGAACTAGAAACATGAGTTTTGGATACAACCATAGACCTTGGCATTTCTTCATACCTCTATTATACAAGAGCCTGTATACCATTTTTGAGCTCCTATTTCAAATGGGTGATGCATTTCCCATGCAGCTCATACATTGCCCACAGCTTTAGTGTTGTTCATTAATACAAGGTTAAAGTCAGACTCCTTTGCAGAACAGGTGGAGTAACTCTGTGCAAGACACAGAGGCTTACTGTAGCTTTAGATTTGGGGTCCATGGACCTCTGAGGTGCTACCACTAAGAAGTAGTAGGTAAAAAACTCCCCACTTACTGTCAATAGGCTCTAAATTTTTATGGAAGCATCAAAAGACCCATTGATAGTTGTTTGGGGTCTACACACTGAAAGTGATTGAAACCACTAAATGTAAGTTCCCTTAAGAAAGGCCAATGGACTGTGTGTATCAAGCTATCAAGCACAGATGGCCCACAGAGAGAAACACCCAAGCAAGATGAAATGGTTACAACCTAAAATTAATCTTTCTGTAGTTAACCTCATGTAATTTTGTGGTCATTGAATTACAGAATAGAAAGAAATGAGGAAAATGCCTGGGGCCAAAGTACGATTTTGGTGATAAGTGATTTGGAAGTAATAATTAAAAAAACAAAACTTTGCTGTGCCCACCTAAATATAGGTTAAGAAAATAAAATCTATTACCTGTTGCGTACATTTTGACACAGTTAAAAGTATACACACGTAATTAATTTTCTTGGAGGTTTTATTTAAGTGACAGTAATAAGACTTGCAATTCTGTACCTTTCTTTTAAGTTGCATCAGCATGTCTGTACTTGAAAAATGTTAACAGGTTTGTTGGAAAATCTTGCTGTGATTGGCTAAGTTTTTATAAGCTGCAGCCTGACTCAGTTTGAACATCTAGATAAATATTAACCACTCTCAGGCAGAAAATCAATATCAGCTTTATTTTGGTTTCCTTTTCACTCTGTGACTAGCCTGCCACAGGTAGGTCATGCCACTATTCCTACCCACCTCTAAAATATATATATTTTCACCTTCCCTCAGCAGCTGACAAAATGAAGACTTCATATGGTCACCTGGCAATTCCTCCAAGGGGCAGTGCTACATGCCACACATGGACATTCATCTTCCCAACCTCTGTGAAGGAGCAGAAGAGTTTTTCTTTCACAGAACTCAGTTTTATTTTTACTATAATGCAATGCCATTGCTGCTACCTCTCTTCCCTCCTCCTCAGCAGGCCAACATTAATCTGTACCCTGTTGAAGATGAACTTTCCATTTCTATCTTTCCCATATCACCCCAACAATACTCTGGGGCTGCCCTTGGCCCCCTCCCTGAGCTCACTCACAGGCAGCAGATGTGGGCGGTTGTATTATTTCAAGCTCCTCAAGCTGGAAAACTTTGCCAGAGTGAATCACTTTGCCTTCTTATTACTGCAGTTAGAAGCAAGCCAAAACTTGCCTTTCACGAGGTAACTTTCATTTTGTTCCCCACATTGTTTCTTTGCCCTTGGCTTCCAGAGATGAGGTTTTTTTCCTCTTTTGCCAGCTCTGCTTGGATCCAAAAACAGACTGAGTGAAGTAGTTACTAAAACTGTCTGAATTCAGGTTACTGCTAAGGATCTTCACCATTTGCAGTTATCTATCTTTTCAACATGCTGGACTCTTCTGGTTGACATGAACAGCCAAGTTCAGTGCTGTGGGTTATTTTACAGTCTGATGAGAAACTGGTGATGAAATCAGGTGTGTCTGTGGCACAGTCCTGTTTATTTATAATCAAAGCCTTATTTTCCACTACTATAGGGTAGATCTTAAGCAGCAACAGTTTTTCAGATCTAAATCGTATTTCAGGCTTACTCAAGCCTATTTGTGAGGTTTTTTCTTGGGTCCATACATTTTTATATGCTTCTATTGCTTGCTCTCTCAACTTCATGAACTTCCAATCCCTCTTCATCCAACATTGCAAAATAATGTTAAAGAAACTAGTGCTTTTACATGGGTCTCTATTTTGGGTAGTGATACATGGAATGGAAGCTGTGCCTCATAAAGCAGAGTTGCAACTCCTCTTCCTATTCAGCCCACTTGATTACAGATATTAACATGGTCAGATAGGAAATCATTGCATTTCTAGGGAGAGGTGAAAGCAGGCAAGTAGGGCAGACGGTCCAAAGCCAACTTGTGTCCAAGTAGCTTTTGGCAAGAGAAGATTTTGGCCAGAGAGAGATGTCAAGAGGAAGAAGAAAACCGGTCCTATCAGCCTCAGAGATCACTGTTGTTCTCTGGGATACAGGAGAAAAAGCAGATGCTTGAGATAATAGGTTGGGGGTTTGGGCAGGGAGGTGTTTGGCTGTATTTTCTTGAGGACAGTGGTGCCTTACCAGGTATCTTTCATCATCAGGTGAAATGCTTCTATAAAATGACTGCTGAGAATATCTGCACTGGTGGAAGCTGGAAGCATAAACTGGATTAGGCAGCTCATCAAACAAAACTCTGGGTCCAGAGGAACATCTGCCCCCAGGGAGGGCAGGACTGCCTGGATGTGTGAGTTACTCCTGGGTAGGCAGTGTAATCCTCAGAGCAGATATTCAAATATGAATACCAGCCTGAGCCTCACAACGAGACAAGTTTTCCTGCAGTGTGAAGGCAGTCAGACTCACGATGGATCCATTCCACTCCACTGTAGATACCAAGGAACAGTTGAAAATGTGCTCTCTTGTAAGTGAGAGGTGCTGGACTGAAGGCTTTGTCATGGGAACGCCTTTCCTGAAAATGACCACCAACATTCTCTGCTGTGGCTGATGGAACTGGTAGCTCTGATATGTCTTATATTTCACATCACAAAAGCTTTGACTGACAGTTCCAAACAGAGCCAATAGCTGGATGGTGTTCTTTGACCAGTGGAAGCTCCAGTGCAAAAACCAATATGTTCTTCTTCTGCCCTTCAATAAAATCCCCAGAGTTCAGTGATACAGAAATATACTGCATTTTGTCTATTTGTTTAAAGTTTTCACTACAATTATCAAAATACTGTGGGGCAAGCCAAGGAATGAATTAATGTTTCAAATAACTATCCTGTCTCTAGTTAGAAAGTTAACACAATATGCACTTTCCCCCAAGCTTTCCAGAGTTTGTAAATATGAAAAAAGTGTATTTGTCTCCAAGAAAGTACAACAGAGGGCTATTCAGAGTTCAGTTTGTGCTATCCAATAAGAAGTTAATGGCATCCCTGGTTTGATGTAAGAAAGTTTATTAATATCCTTAGTTGTGGTACCAAAGATATATTTAATAATTTTGTGTGCATGGAAGTGCTGGCTCTACAGCAGAATAGGCAGACACCAGCAAAATTATGCTCTTAATCCTTTTGTCTATACAGTACTGGTTCTGTGAAGAGCAAACTCTGCCCAGTCATTAGTGCTGCTAAACAAGTGTGCTAACAATTACTAAAGCAACCCCCCTCCAGTCAACCTAGTAATGTTTTGTTCCACTGAGTTAGAGTAGACATAAAGCACTACACAAGTGAAATCTAGAGCAACATCTTTCATGTCTGATAAGTCTGGCACTTCTCACCATCACTAAAATTATCTCCAGCCTCCCACGCACTAGAACAGGGCTTTACAATTAGTTCCACAAGTGCCAGTGAGAAGAGTCTCCTAACGATGCCAACAACTACAGCCGAGTTTATCCTTCTGTATTTGCAGAGACAAGGTTGGATTCTTCCTGCTTCCACTTGTGCAGCTTCTGGGAAAGCCCTCACTCTGCCCCTGTGTTCAGATATTTGGTTTTGTGTCCCTTCTGTGGGCACTGTGATTAAAGGGGAGCTTTACCTTTTCTTTAGTAGCTGAAGAAATTTGAGACCACAGAGGAGTGTGGCTTGCTGCAGGGATGGCTATTTCTCAGCTCTGGTGATTAGTTGCAGGAGATATTTAAAGAGGAGAGAAAACTGCCAAAGGAGAAGGTGGCTGTGTTTAAAAAGATGACCAGGAAGAGAAATCGTGGTAGTGATGGGAGACCAGAGCTGCAATGTTAGCAGAAAGAAGCTTCTGCAAGGGCTTTATGTACACAGCTCTCACATCCTCAGCTGGGCAGGTGTTTGTTTGTATTAGGGATGAAAAGGCTTTTTTTAGTAAGCAGCTGTGAATTATTGAATATATCATGGATCAGTATACATAAAGAGGAAACAAAAATAGAAAAAGGAGTATCAATATTGCATAAGCAACGCAGAAAAGCTGAAAAAATGTCAAAGGGAATAGGTGAAGTTATGAATTGATGAAACAGAGAAACATGCAAGTAGAAAAAGTTAGCAAAAGGCATCATATCATAAAAGCCTGAGACATTAAAAGAGAAAAGAAAGCATATTCAGTGCATAGTAATTAAAAATGCCAGAAGATGCCATGAATACAAAGCCGTCCTGTAAGGCAAAATATATAAAATATTTTCATGATGAACAGCAGGAGTCCAAATTCGCAGTCATCACAAGAGAACAGGTAATTGCTATATGCAAAACAGGGTGCCAGGCAGTATGCAAGAAGGAGATCTACACCTACTAGACGTTTCTTATATGAATAAAACTCAATCTTGAACAGGTGCATGAGTAGGAGGATTTGACTGAAGATGGAGAGGATGAGATCAAACCAAAAATTTCTCAGGAAAATATCACTCCCTGCACACAGCTTTCTGATGAGGCTTTTATTTAGCCAGTGGGTCTTGTGGCGGAGGTGTAATCCTAAGCAAATATTAGGAGTTTAAGTACTGACCTAAGTCACATAATGTATGAGCAGTCACATTGACTACCTTACCCTTACCAAATTGCCTACGTACTGGCATTCAAATATGCCCATGTATAGTCATTCAAATCAGCCATTTCACTGTGAATTTCAATGCTTATGCAACTGAGCTAAAACCCATCAAATTATAAGGTAAATTTGTACAATACATATTTTTGAATTTTTTGATACAACCTAGGTGCTTCAAGCACAGGTAGAGATCCAAGTATATGGAAATATGCAGGGATGGTTTATTTCCAGAATTAATACACTGTAAAAAAACCATAACACATTCACAGAACATTGCTAATAGGAAAAAAAAAAAAAAAGAAATATTCACATACGTTGCTTGCAGTGGGAAAAAAAATAAAGCTAACCTAAGAGAACAGGTGAAAGCAGAAGTCAACTATGCACTAAATATGCTAAAAATTCCTACTAGATCTAAACGAGGTTGAGATCTACAGATGGGAAGTCCATCTATTTGGATGGATAGACTTGAACAGATGACCCTCAAGCATTGTTATCACTTTCTCTTCTGTCCGAACCATGCATTCAAAGTGTGTAAAGGGCTCTGCCCTGGACAGAGTGCCTGTCTGAAATGGCTCCCCATGGTGCTGAAAGAAATCTCAGAGCTATTAATGTTGAAAGACAAAACCAGACACTCTGCTGAAACAGGCAGCCCAAGGCTGTAACTAGTGACTGCTGTGTGTCCTGCCGTGGACAAGGACAAGTCAGCAACACTAAAAGCAGCTCTTGAGCTGCTCCAGTTGAGTAGCTGGGATTTTACTGTGTTTTGGTCATTCCAGGTGCCTTTGGACACCGTGAGTGACACTGCTGTGATTCAGTGTGTCATCTGCCTGGTGAGGTCAGTGACTATGGGGAGTCAGGGGCAGAAATCCCCAGGCAGGATAAAACTGTTCCTCTCCAACTTAAAGGCTACACTTTGCAACAGTAAGAACTGAAAAACATGGGCTCCCTCCACGTCCCTGCTCAGTAGCTTTAGACTTTGAAATCTGTTTCAGGTGGAAAAAGTATAGAGAAAGCAGCATTCATTGCATTCTTATTTCGAGCTGTGGGCTGGCTAAGATTGGATATAAGATTGGAAAAAAGTTGAAAAACTTTAGCAGTGTATTGATACATCTTGTGAGAAAGAAAACACATTTGCAAAATCCTAGGTCAAACAAATCGCCTACCATGTTACCAGTTTAACCGCTTAAGACGGAATTGTTTTCCCTGGTAGAAAATAGTTGTTTCACCCAGCAGATTTAAATTATTGAATTCTTGCAACAGCCTATTTGTAATTAAACCCTTTGTTGGCTTCTCTGTGTGCTGGTTTTGGCTGGGGTAGAGTTGATTTTCTTCATACTAGCTGGTATGGGGCTATGTTTTGGATTTGTGCTGAAAACAGGTGAAGTTGTAATTTCTTTTGTTTGTTCGTAATGGTGTGAGACAGACAATTTTTGAGTCCTTGAGAGCAGTTATAGCTTCTTTGGGTATAATGCACTTGCATACCAGTATCAGTGTTTTATTTCCACTGTCTTTTTGTATGAAGCAGTATCCTGTACTAGTGATTCTCTGTACTTCAACTCATAAATCTGAAACATAATTTTAGTTATCAGTAATTTATTTGTAATTTTTTTTCCAAAAGAGAAAATAAACTTTAGATAACTTACTGTGGTATATATATATATATATACTTATTCCATATGAAGGAAGAGTTTTTAAACCTAGAATAAACTGAAATCCTAGAACAGATGACATGATAGATGAAGGTGCAGCGTCAGTTGGATTAGTGTGGAGCCACAGTGTGAACTTCTGGCAAATTAGAAGGCTCCTGTGTTGCTAATTCTGGCTGCAGGAAGATTGGTAGAGCTAATCTTGTCCATCTGATCTATCTGTTTTTGTTTGGATGTATGAATTAATCTGCTTTAAATTCTTCTCTCAAATCTGAACACACAGCCCCTGCTGACTGTAGCAGGACCTGTGCTCAGGTGTGGTCCTGAAGACCATTCTGTAATTATAATGTGTGGGAAATCTTGTTTTTTAAAGACACTGCTAAGTGTTTCCTTGAGCCCTGGAATGTCAGTTGCTGAAGGGCCTTTTTGCCCACTGAAACAAGACCAGACCTGAGTGGAGACTTCTTTTTGGCACTGAGCAGTGGCTCTCAAGCTGTTCTACTGCTGCTCTCCACAGAGACACTCCTGCAGCGTGCTCTAGTCCATGTGTTATCGTAGTTAACAACAGAATAAATCCCAATAGGTGATCTTATCAAGCGATTTTGTTGTCATTGCTTTCAGCTCTTCTCACCTGTTGCACCTTGATGGGCCTGATCTCCTACCTCTGTCAAGGCTAGTTAGTTGACTTTTTATGGGAGAAGACAGCTTGGCTTTGATTACAGATTTTGAATCTATGCAGATCAATTTAAGTTCTTGGGCTTCTTCTCTGAGGAATTAAAACTTAAGTGTGTAAACTTATGAAAACCTACTTATTTACTGTCATCTTTTCAGATTCCTGGTGGCATGTCACAATCTGTCATGTATTTTAGCTCTTGGGGATTCTCCTATTTCATGTGAGTCTTCCTTTTAACTGCTTTCAGCAGCTGCAAATACTTTAAGCAAGACAACAAGAAGAAGGCAATAAAAGGATGTGAGATGGAAAGAGAAGTGGGAATGAGTATGGAAAAGAGAATAAAATAGAGAAAGAGGAGTGAAAATAAGAGAAATCATAGAGTGAAAAGGATCATATGTCACCTCTTTCTGTTTATTTTTTTCTTATTTTGTCTCCTCTAAGTCAAGAACTATCTTAAAAGCAGTGTTCAAATTTCAGCTGTCTGCTTTTGCCCCATTCCTCTTTCAAGTACTTGACTCTGGTCATAGCATGTATTTGGAAAGTTTTGGAAGTTTTCAGTGAGAAGTTCTGCAGCAACAGTGAAGGTGGCTGTGGGTATCCTGGTCACACTCCCTGCAAGGAAATGTGTAACTCATTCCCTGCTGGTCCTCCATGCTCTGACACTTGACTGCTGGCCTGTGCCCTAGAAAAGGCTTTCCGCAGGTGCTACAGGACTTTGCTCGGGAGCAAATATTTATGCAGGAGTGATAGCATGTGTTTGCATCAGGAGTGTATTTAACTCCATGTGTAACAGAGATGAATGTGTTCCAAGTGCATGTCTGTTTTTTTGTCCCTCTAAATTCCTGTGCAAATTGGAAAGTCTCTGCTGTAATATCCTTACCCTATGCAGTCCTGCCTGTTACCATCAACACAGGGGGAAGCTGAGCAGAGTATATATTTCCCTTCAAACTTATCAATGTTTTCCTGCAAACATCAAGATAACATGCTTTTGAAAGCCATGACACTATCCCATTCACTTTCAGTCCAACGAGGATGAGAACAGGGTGTGAAATTAAACAGATATCCCTAAAGAGGAATACCAGCTGAGAAATATATTCTTAATATGTTTGTAAACCACATGAATAATTTGTGTGGTGGAATATATGTTCTATCATGTTTTGATAGACCTTTTGACTAACATACCCCGTGGGTGTTCCTCTTCATGTCACAGGAAGGTACTTTTTCAGGAATGCTCATCAATAGATAAAACCCGATAGTGGCAAATAATTTGGCATAGCTTCTCTTCAGCAAATGGGTTCCTCTGGCAGTATCTGAATTTGTTCCAGCTCTGGCACGTACCTGACAAATGAGCCCAGCTCTGTGTTGATACTGTTTATTCGTTATTTGGGTAGAGCAGATAAGGCCCAAGGGCTTGATTCAAAGCCCACAGAAGTCATTGAAAAGACTCCACAAGCCTGGAATTCTGTATTTCATGTTTCAGAGCTTGGAAATCTGTGCCAAGAGCTCCATCAATAACTGAAAGACTGGAAGAAAAGCAAAGAGCAAACTTCTGGACAGGCAGAATGAAAAAAAACAGGAGAAGGAAAATGTCCAATAAATTCTCATCAGAAACAAAATGTCTCCAAGTAGTTTTATAGGTGAGGCTTAAAAGCGAAGTAACCTCTGATATTTTCAAGGAAGTACCAGGCTTCTAAAAGCTTTAAGATGAAACTGAAATGGACATCCTAGAGTCTTAAAATCATATATTTTACAAGTACCCTTTAGTTCAATCTTCTATATATTAAACAGGTTCACCTAGATTTCTGATGCTGCTTTTAAATCTCTCAAATTCTGTGCTATTTTTAGTGGCTTTATTTTTACAATTTTTAAGAGTTGGGGGTAAATGAAAAGTTGCTACAAATTTAATTTTACTGATGATATGCTTATGTTAAATATTATAGGGCTAGGCAGCAATGATCCCTCTACTTAGATTATCTAGTATTTTCCATGGTGGAAAATATTGTGTTTAGTTTTTCATTTTTTAGGTGTTGGGAAGCTTTGATCACTGAATGCCTGGAGCTGCCCTTTGAAATTGGTCAGGGATAAAATTCCAAATCTGTATAAGTGCTTTTTCTTTGTCCTGTGAAATTATGCTAGGATTTTCTGGTCTCAGCTGCTGACATTCAGTGTTCCCATTCTCCCTTCTCCTTTCCTCTGTGAAGATTGCTGAAACTATAATTGATGATGGACTTTGGGTATAACCAGCCTCAGATCCCCAAAGCAAACCCTAGGTGGCTGGAGTCTACAGAACAGCCCCGTGGCATGAGAGAAGGTGACAGATCCTTCTCTTCCCAGTGCAATCCCTGTGGTGGGTGTCCCTCATGGCAGGCACAGACCTACAAACTCTCCATAGCCCTAAGGGCAAAGAAAAGGAGTTGGCCAGCTCCAAGATGTGACTTAGATATGTGCTTTGGGACATTCAGAACCCTACCTGTACCATTATGTGAATATAATTCTGTTCAGACCGTAGCATAAATACGGTGTGTGGTATGAGAGCAGGCTAAAGCAATTGGTGTGAATGTTTTCCTTATGACATTCCATGGCTCTAGCACACACAAAGACTATTTTGGTATCTCCTGGCAGTGCTCCCTTGTGTGCTCTGGACACCCCCAGTAATTTCACTCTTTTCATACAGATCATGTTTTTCACTTTCTAGACTTCTAATGATCCTGCTTCCTTACCTGTGGATTGCCTTTAAGGGCCCACACCAAGAAGTAACTCAATATATTTTAGTTTAGGCCTTCTCAGATCTCAGCTCAATAAGCCATTAGTTGATATAAGTTAGAGAAAGCAATTCCATTTAAACAGTTCCATGATGGCTGAAAACCACCAGAGCATTATCAAGAAAACTATTCAAAATCCTTGAACACAATTCTTTTAAAATCAGCGTAAGACCAGTATAGATACAGAAAAAAAGAGTAGTGAATTCACCTATACTCATTCTTTAGCCCTAAACACCTTCCCACTACCCAAAATTGCTTGAGACACAGGTTGGAGTCCCTGGAAAGGGTAACAGTCTTGTGGTTTTTCTTGAAAATCATACATTGTTCTTTGCTACAATTTCCTTCTGTTATACCACAAAGAACTTGTCTTCCTAAATCAGTGTGTCTGCATGCCCTAAGTCTGACATTATTACATGTGTGATTCTGTAACTAACTTTTACCGGTAAGTTTTTATTCAGTTTCTTTTTTTTTTTTTTTCAGACCAAGGCTAGCCACAATTACTTAATAAGCTTTAATGATTTTCTCATTCATAAAAGAAAATTATGGAAAACACTTCCTTACTCCTTTATGGAAGAACAATCAGTATGTCAGGATAAAGGTCACAAAATATAACAGCTGAGAAGTCAGTCCACTCCTATTGCTAAAAGGTTATCCATGGAAAGATCTCAGTCACAGACACATTTACTTTGATTAGATTTCTACCTCAGAGTAAAACGTAAATGATTCAGAACTTAAAATTCAGAGTTTTGAAAAAGAAGTTAAGGCTTTACCTAATAACTCAGCAGAAATGTTACAGCAGGTAGCTATCTGAAATCATTAAAACCTAGTACTGTTTGGTATATCCCTAAGGCAATTTTACAAATGGCACTTTTTTTAAAAAGCCCTGTAATTCTTCAAGGAATACTCTTGCTTTTCAGTTTGACACTAGACTTTCTACAGTACTGAACGAACTTTACTTGGGTTAAGGAAATATTTATATTTAAAATAGGGTGATCTTAAAACATACTGTACATGGAACTGGTGTTTTCTTGTGAAACCAGGGAATATCTGTATCCCATGAACAGACTACTAAATGTGAGCATATCTGCAATTATTCCATAAAAATTCTTTGATGTAGAATAGAAAGGTGGGATAAACTCTGAAATAGCTCTGGAAATGAGCAGCATTCCACCGTCTGAATATTTTAACATTCACATTAAAAAGGCTTTTGATAATCTGCATTTAATTGCAAGATTCTCACTCCTTGCACATTTGCGGTGTCTACACAGGGGTTTTCAGCTGGTTGACTGTTTTGAACAGAACTGGACTAGTGATCATTAGTAGCTGTAAGCTCTGATTCCCTCCATCCCATGTTCCACCACCTACTTCTTCCTGCAGGACAGGTGATGTCTTCATGGAAATCCTCCAGCAATGTACCATTAATAAATGAATTGACAGGTTCTGTGGCATGTTAGCTCAGGAAAGCTCAACATCCAGAACTATATATGTGCCACCCATATTGCAGCGTGGATAGTAGTTGTAATTTTTGTAAACCAGCAACTCTTGCCAATTCTTCTCCTGATTAGTATAATCCTTTTCTCATAATCTCTTATAATAATGTTTTATACTTCATTTATCTTACATAATTAGACCTCACAATCTCACAGCCTTGTTGCATTTGTTTTTTTAAAGGTCATTCTTCCTTTTAAGGAAGAATGAAACAAACACTCTATGTGGTAAATTTTATTAAAAATGTTTTCAGAATGATTTATGTATAACTTGTGTGTGTATCTAGTGGGAAAGAAACTCAAATCTTGGAGATTCTCACTCCTGTTAGGTCTATCACTATTCATGTGCAAGTCTTTAAGTTTTGGCCTTAAATCAGTTCCCAGGATAGATTTGTTTTCTTGTACTTTATTACCGAATTTTCCCATTTCACACATTTAACGGAAAAACTATCAATATTACTTTCTAAACTGTTGGAGTTTTTTTCCAGGAGACTGTTAGAACAGCTGGGAAAACTGCCAAGAAGCTTGTTAAAGACAGTAAGAGCAGGAATTAAATCACAGAAAAACATGAAAAACCTGTAGCTGTGTCTGAATGGTGAAATAGTTACTCTCGACCAGCAACAGTATTAAGCTTCATAAATAAAACAATATCAAGTTTTAGAGCAGTGTGGTAAAGCGTCTAATATGCAACATCATGTTTTAGCAGATAAATGGGAATGAACACTGAAGTATAATGTGGAACATTACAAAGTCTATGACATTGCAAAATTCTTGTTAAAAACAGCTTGGGAAGAGCCTCTATTGACTTATCATTTTCACAGTCCCTTCTGTGAGTTTCTTAGGTGATGTATATTAAACCAAGGATTTATAGCTCTTTCATCCTTTCCCAGCAGCTCTTATGATCACCTAGAAAGTACAGAAGCAGCAGGTTAGAGGACATTTTAATCTTTTTCCAATAATAAACTTGATGAGCTGTGGCCATAAAACTGCAGAATGACCTCAGTTGTCTCAGTCATGAGCTGTAAACTGTTTACACCAGTTTTATTTCATTTTTGCCTTTCTGAACTTCTGCATGCTGCCTTTATTCCACACAAGTGAACACTGGGAATATGACAAAATATAACATGGCAGGTGTGCTTGTTTCCTGCTTCAAAAAACAGACTATTTCTCAGATAAAATTCAGGTATATTAGTCCAGATAACTCATGTGGGTAATGGTAATAAAACTGGCATCTAAGCCAAAAATTATCTATAGGTCAGTGAATGGATTCTTTGATCTTGTGAGTGTCCCAATGCTTTCCAAAACTGCAATTAACAG
>JANPWX010000094.1:6796437-6808072 GCA_024734555.1 Trochalopteron elliotii
TTCCTTCCTTCCTTCCTTCCTTCCTTCCTTCCTTCCTTCCTCTTCCCACGTTACAAAATATATAACTAAGCCGTACACTCCTTTGAAAAGCCACAGTCCAGAAAAGCACTGAACCACATGCTAATCTCAAGTGAAGAGGCTACTCATATGCTCCAAGTTATGCAAGTACTCAAGTGCTTTGTAGATCAAAGTCTGAATTTACTGATGTGTATCTGAAGATCAGAGGCTGATGCATTACTCCAGAACACCTTGAAATAGGTTTTATGTTTGCTCCTTCTTCTCTGTCTGCATTCCTCTGAGACTTCGGTAATGAAGAGAACTATTTATTTTCTTGCTCCTAATGTTCTCAACAGGAAAGCAGAAATCCTATTTTAATGGTACATTATTCTGTCTCAAAAGGGAGAAGAAGAGAGAATGATGGAAATTGTTTATGAATATTATATCCTTTGGATTAAGGTATCATGCTACTTTATTGAGGCTTACTTTGTCAAAGTTTTTTAAGGGATCTAGGGATAAAAGGAATAAGAATGGAGGCTCATGTCATTGAGCACTTGTGCCTGGATCAAGGCTTCCATGCTTCCAGGCACCTTTTTCAGGGCCTTCCTTCTCAGTAGCGGAACCTATGTACTCATGAAACTTATCAAGAAAAGTCCAGCTAAGGAAAGATTTTTTTCTTTCACCTTTAATTTCATTCTTCACATCACAAATTAAATAAAACAAAGCCTCATCTACAAAACAAAGAATAATTTCATTGTCCCTCTAGCCCATATCTCTATGAGAAGCAGCTCATAGGAAGATGTAGAACTGGCTGATCTGTGGGAAAGATGAAAGCAAAAGAACCTGCTCCCTTAGAGCTTTGCCTCTTGGTTTCCCTGGGAACTGTGGGAAATCCCCAATGAATAAACCATGGGATCAAAATTTTCCATGAGACTTTGAGCCAGAGAAAACCTTTCTTGTAAATGTTCTGCCTTTTCTCAGGGAAATTCACTGGGGAATTAATGGGGATGCATGTCTGGTACACTGACTGTAGAAGAATATCCCTATCTCTTCCCCAGCTGCTCTGAGGGTGACAGTCATTTCAGACCAGAATGCCTCTCTGTAAGGATAACAGTGGTTCAACATCTTAAGAGAGCTTCATAACACTAATCTGCAAGTGATCTATTAATCTTCCTCTTCCCAGTCCTCTTCATCAGTGGCCACTTTCATTACACACACTAAGACTCAGGCCAGTCTACTGGGAGCACAGCAGTGTCATTTGCCTGAAGGAAAAAATAATAATCAGTTTTTTTAAAAAGCCTTTATCCTGGTCCTTTGCTCTTGGCAGATGACAGCCCTCTCTGTCCTCTAGATCTTGTGTTTAGCTTGTGACTCCTCCTTAGTACACTGACTGTCTTTTATCAGCCTGTCATAATGTCTGCAATCCTTGATGGGCTCTGTGTGTGCACAGATGCTGCATTTGAGGACAGGATGGTTCTGCCTTCACTGGGATCCAGGTGTGGCCAGATTGGAGGCCCAGGGCTTCATCCTCCAAACAAGCACCCATGCTGTAGTTCTCTTGGTAAGATCTCAGCCAGTGCAGAGGTGGGCAAGTGGTACAAATGCTCTTCATCCCTGGAGGGGACCTTTCTTTCTTTCTTTCTGCAAAAGAATGCATGCTGAATTCATCCCTTAAAGCTTGCAGAATCTTTTTTCAATAAATAGGGGAAAAGTCCTTTAGGTCAAATACCTGATGTATGATGATAAAACTCAGTCTGTGAGCCAAAATCCTGAACAAGATGGAGGTCAAAAGAGCCTCAAGGAAAAAAGCTCATGGAGAATCAATTAGCACTTTCCAGTCATCAAAACTGAACATGCACAACCATAACTGTTCATCACAGTTGAATCTATTCCCACATAAGCAAATACATGGGTGGTGAAACTAAATAGCAGCATTACCCTAAGTGCCTCACAATCAGCCTTAATTACTAAGAACAACCATTATTACTGTTATTATTACTATTAGACCTGATACACATAACACTGGCTTCAGAAGGATTTGAATTAGGCCTTAAAGTGTCTCATAGTAATATGGCACCGGCCTATAATTTCTATCTCTATTTTCTGATTCTTTCTTGAGTTGTGTAATGCCATAGTAAAAATATAACTATACTAGTGGAAGAGATTTAATTTCTCAATTTCAAACTTTTTTGCTCAATCATTAAAAGAATTTTATTGTGTCAGTTTAGTTTCTCATTTCTGTAGTGTTTGCAACAATCTATATGTAAGACCCTGACAGATACAAACAGTTTCTATAAGAGCAAAAGTCTCTCCCTAACATCATTATGCTAATTTTTTGTGAGCATAACACCTATGGGAATTTCATGTTGTCAGTGTTTTTTCTAAAAGGCATGTGTTATGCCACTGTATAATACAGACTGTCTCTGCTGCAACATTCAATCAAGGGAGAGAAGAAAATTTAATCCCACTTGCAGAGCAGTTATTCTAAACTAAATGGAGCAGCCACTTTCAGCAGAGATAAGACCAAACCAAAATTCTGGTGCAAACCAAATTCCTGACATTTTATTTCACTCCCTACCTTTCTTTTTCATCACTACACAGGTCCGATCACAGTAAATCTGGTCAGATTGTCACTTTCCCTCTGCAGAATCTTGTGCTTTTGTTATGTCAGACTTTGCCAAGAGGTATTAAATTACTTTCTGTTATGGTCTGGGAAGATCTTAATTACATGTCCTAGGTTCAATTTTCTCTGTACACATCTGCCCACACTTGCAGTGTTCCCAAAGGTAACCCAAACTACAGACCCACTGCTCCTTCAAAAGGAATTCCAGGAATTAAAACGCAGCCTCCTATTTACTATGCAAAATCTGTGATTATAGTAAAAGCTGCTGGCTTCCCGGGAACATGGTCCAGCTTTATCTTAATGGAGATTCTGTGTCACAAAGAATTTTACTGGGAATGTAAGTACTTTAATAAGAAAAGGATTGATTTTGCAACTGGCACAAAATTCCAATGATTGAAAATAAAGTATCGATTTCTCTTGTTTTTAAAATTAAAGCTATCTTGCTATTCAAAATGGAAGGTCCTGCCCTGCTTGAAATTTATCCTCATAGGCCTTGAGTGAAGCTTGAAATTTTGCTCTTACACAGTGAATGTAAGAGAAGGACTAGACTATTAAGATGGATGGCCTTTTTATTGTATTTATTTAAACCAGGTTAATGTTAGCTTTTTATGTAGACAAAGAAGTGGGGACAAGAGAGTCTTGGGAATTAGGTGGAAATAGATACACCAAAGGAAGTAGAAGCTTCGACTCTCTATCCTGCTGTCCCCAGTGTACAGCAGAACTTGAAAGTTGTCTTTCAAGTTCTAGACTGAAAATTCACACTTTCATGTGCCTGCCTACAGCTGTGAATTCCTGGTTGGAAAAGTAAGACTCAAGGCATAACCCTGAAATGAGTTCCACTCTGCCTGTGACCTGGTTGTGTATTTGAAAGCACAAAAAATGAGGAGGCAGTGCACTGAAATGAATCTTGTGAAAGATGTCTCTCATTGTTGCAAATGTAGACTTCATCTCTCCAAGGTAAATTTTCCAAGTTGCACTGGTTTAAGGTATTTCATTAAGCTAATGTGTTCACATATGTAAGGCTTGATGCTTTTAGGACAAATTTCCCAGCTGTGATGATGTTTCCTCACCCAGAAGTACCTGTAAGGAGAAGGTGTCTCTCTTTACTCTTCATCTTTATTGTTGATGTATAGCATTGCTCTTTTTTTAAGACAGCATTTTGTTGTTGTTGTTATTATTATGCAAATTCTTATTGCTTGTTTTATTAAATTACAAAATCTACTGCCTAGCATTGTGGCTTTAATTTTTAAAAAGTATAAATTTAAAAATCCCCATAAATTAAGGCACCATTCCCAACAAGTAGGAAATAAAATCACCACTAACTTGTCACTAGCTGATGATTAAAAGAAGGGACAGAATAATAATCTAAAGCAATGCAGCATCAAGAGTCATATGTTCAACTTGCACTGAAGGACTGTTTCTTCCTACAAATAATATCTCATTGAGTCTAGCCAACAGGAAACCAACTATTGGAAGAAGAATCTGCATTTCTGGCTCAGGAAAAATGGTTTCAAGTTTGTCCTGCCTGTATCAGTGTTATGAGAATGCTTTCCTTTGTTCCCCATGCTGGCACAATTACCTAAAGTTACTATGCTCCTGTAACCTGGTATAATCTGCATGGTGAGCACAGGTAATTGTGCCCAATGATAAAAGCAACTAGACTGAAACCTTCCTGAGCAAAGAGCAATGGCCAGGTTTACCCTGTGGTGTAGAGTAGCTCCACTGAGATAGGGAACAAATAAAAGCCAATCACTGGACAGCAATACTCACACAGCCTCGAGGTATCTTGTGGTTGTTTCTGTTTCAGTGGTATTTACAGTCACTGTGCCAACAACACACAGAGGTCTCTCATTTTCACTTTTGCCTATCTGTAATGTTTGATCCAATGCTCACTAAAGCAAATGGAAAGCTTTCTGTTGGTTTCAGTGGGGTTTGGCTCTCACAGGGCTTGTGCATATTGGAATTGTTTAACCTACACTCTGCAAACCATCCGCAGGTTTCTAGGATAATTTATCTAGGTCGTGGCCTGCCCAAACCTCCCTCTTCCCCTGGGAAAATGTTCCCTCCCTTTCACGTGATTCCCACGATTTGGGAAGAGGGCAGCCAGGAGCAGGTAGGCTGGCTGGCTACAGAGGAGATGTGCCTGTCTGGTTTCCCACTTTTTCAGGATGTCTGGTTCTTACCTGTGTTATTCTACTCTGCAATGCTTGCAAATTCAGACACGTAAGCAGGAGCATATTAAAACCATGCATGTAGCAGCAAGCACACAGTAGCCCTGTGAATAGCCCCTGCTCCATAAAACAATTTATGTTCTCCTGTCTGCTGGAATAGTTAGGACCCACATGATCACAGTCATAATATCACGTACCCAGACCAGAGACAGTGTGCTGGGTTAGTCGGCGGTCAGAGGGAAGGAGGTGTGTGGCTTTTTCTGCTCCTGCTCTAACCAACTTTTCATTCTTTCATAATGTAAAATTCTCCCTGGGTTGCAGCCCAAGTCTTTGAGGAGGCAAAACCACTTGCTGAATGTCATGAAGAAAGCAAGTTGCTATGCTAAAATGCTGGCAGAAGTTCAAACCCAGTCAAAAAGTTTAGAGCAGTATGAAAACACAGCACACGGAAATCATGTAAGCAGTACTTTTTGTCTGCTGCAGAAAGCGTGCATTGGGGCAAGCTTTCTCTATCATACAACAAAATGGGGTTTTTTTAAGAAAAGAAGAAGAAAAGTGAAAGAGCATTTTCTTAAAGGGAGACCACCTCGTGCGAACATAGCTGTGGCTGTTAACTTTGGCAGCAGTTAAGAGAGGTCAGTATTCAGCAGCCTGAGCTTGTTGGGAATCTCTACTCAGTCTAATCACTGACCAAGGACACACAGTAGGGAAATTAAGGGTTTGAATGGGTTTGTAAAGGTCTGACCTGTTTTGCTGTCTCTGGAGTGACTCTTTCTAACAAAGGTACACCATGTCTGCCTAACCCTGCAAAGCGCAGTTTACAGATACCTCCAACAAATTAGGGGTATTAGCCCAGTTAAATTAATTAAAGCAATGTTAACATGCACAGACTGCTTCTGAGGCTTGGCTAACTAGCTCAAAGCAAGCACGGTTTTATGCAGCTCAGACATACTTTCGCAGGGCTGCGTGGGACTTCATCACTGTCACACACTGAGCACTTCTTCTGTCTTCCAGTGCTAACACTTGCTGTCTTGTGCCAACACTAGCTAGTCCCTCTATGAAAACACTTGGTTGCACATTTTGCAGCTTCTGTAAGCCATGTTCTTGGCTTAGTCTCCAGAGGCTGTAATCCTCCCTGTCTCTCTCCTGACGTGTCAACCTCCTGTTGATTTTTACTTCCCCAGTTCCTTTCAATGCCTACTTCTTGCTTCTTTATGCCAGGGACTTGATAAGATTCGGTTTCCTTCCATTTTATGCTGTTTTCTGCTTTGACTGGGGAACATGTAGACTCCCAATACATTCTTCTGGACTCTCCCATCTCCTCTTCATGCTCTTTTGGTTACATTTGTCCCACTTAGAGTTTCTCATGCCCTTTCCTACCCCATATCAGAGTTTCAGTTTGACCCCAGTTCCCCTTCTAACTTGCTGGCATAGCTTTGTTCATGTTTTAGGTCAAATGATACCTAAATCAAGCCTTGAAATTCTGTGTAGGCTAGCACTTATCACAAAAGTGTGCATTTATTTGGCCCTAATTTGCTGAGAAATTTAGCTTTTTCAAATGAGTTTTCTCCTTTGAACAGAGGCTTGATTCTAACCAGAGACATCAGCCAGTCGCAAAGGTTTGTCAAGGTGGGCAGCGCCACAAAATGACTCCTGAAGAGAGCAGTCACATGGATGCTGAATGAGGGCATTCTTGGATGTACAACCATAGGTTTTGTACACCCAGAAAATACAAATTCCTTTCTGCAGCTCATCTCATTTTGCTATAGTGGGCAAAAAGACCCTTGATTCTCCCTTCTTTTTCTCCTTCTCCTATGGAGTGTCTTGAAGGCACATCTCAAAGTTTTAGTGGTGCTTTAATGGAAATGAGATAACCAGCCCATGTAATGGGCAGTTTCCTGGCAGATTCTCTTTTCTTAAATGTGCTATCTGAGTTTAATGAGTTGAAACTCACAACTATAATTAGTAAAATGCTTAAGATACTACTCTCTGAACTTAATTGAATTTAATTTACAGTCTGAACAAATACGTCTACATGTTGAAGCAAATGTTTGCCTTGTTTTCAAGTATTCATCTCTTCTTATCTTCCAGACCTTAGTGAGGCAAAAGTTCACTCATTAAGCTTTGTGGTACTAGGACATCTGACTTTAGTTGGCCTGAATACTGAATTTGTGAAACTTGATCCATGAACATATCATAAAAGAACTTAAGCTCTTCTCATGGAAAAAATGTTACCAGCTTTTAAATGTATGTGCTTAAGCCTTAAAGGAATGTGGAGAAGTGTTAGCACAGCAACCTGCAAATTTACCAGAAAAAAAAAGAAGGACTTAACAGTAATTAAGCTGTGGACAGTGTTTGAAAAAGATAGCAGGGTTTTGGTGGATTTAAAAATTAATTTATTTAATTTTTATTTATTTCAGATTAATTTCTAAGCCTTTTGCTATGGAAGGCTCTGTTGCTCTAAATTCTGTCCATTTTACTCTGTCACTATGGGATTTTATTGAGAGATTTTTTAAAGTGATATCTATATGAGAGACAGGACAGTTTATTTTCCTATGGAATTTCCTAATATTGCAATCAGCCAAGAAGGTCATGCTTTACAGATCCAAGCACCTTGAGCAGAAATTCTTTGCCAACCAGAGGTCATGAAACGAAGGGCAGAAATCAGTACGAGGAGACCAAGCACCTGACTGTCTGCAGTGTTAATCCTCAGAACACATTAAGGTAAATAAAGGTCCCTTCTGTTCTGGACTTGGAGAGTGAATTCAGCAGCAGTTGGGGACTTTTCCTGAAGCAACCAGAAGCCAACTATTCATTGGCATATGAAATGTTGGAAAGTTGTAGATGGAAATACCCTGCAGTAGCAGGTGCAGGGGCTGGAGTCAGACTAAGTAGAAGATGGAAGAGGTGAGAAAAACATCAGCTTGTGAGCAGCAAAACAGCTCACAGTGCAGGCTAGTGGAGAAGCTGACACTGAACAGTTCTCTGCTGTCCTCCCCATCCTCCTGTATCAATATTTTTAGAAAGAGTCTGCTTCTTGGAAAAACAAATTAGAAAGAAGTGAGTGCAAAAGCAAGATATCTATGTGGTCACAGGTGCGAAAAGGCATCTACAAGACAGGTTTTACTCTCAGGTGTTCCAATCTCATCCTCCTTTGGCAAACAGAAAATTGTGATCTAACTGAACAGTGAAGGCTATAGTCTGGCTCTGACCTTTTCTCTCACCTAAGCTGTAAATGAAGTCTTACAGCTTCTCCTTACAGTAAACAGGCCACTAGACGTCGAAGATCACTGGGCCTTATTTCTTGCTGTCTCTGGGTCTTTAGAGCTAGAAAAAAGTCTCTGTCCTCTTCCTGAGTGCCATGGATAAAAATATCAATGTACAGATTCATGATTTCAAATTTGATAGTGGTCAGAATTGCCAAATGGGATTCATTAAACTGTCAAACCAGACACTCTACCTAGTGTTTGCCTGCGGTAGTCTTAGGAAAGGTAAAGCTAAGTTATTATTGTTTACAGGAATATCCCCAAGAGTTTCCATGCTGCAACATGACTTGAGGCATGGACCAGTGCCACTGGACTGGCCAGACTGGGGGCAGCAGCACAGGGATGACCCTGAGTGGATTCTGATCAGTAAGACACTAGAGCTGATTTAAAATTTCATCTAGATATGTCAGCAGGATCTGCAGCAACCTTAAAGTATTGCCTGAGAATACACCTGGAGCAAACCCACGCCAGCAGTTAAAACTGCAACATTCAGGCCCAAAGGAAAGCTGATTTTGCCTGTGCTGGGTGAAGGTCCTGTGGTTTCTTTTGGTGTGTATGGAGCTTGTTTGTTTGTGTCACACCCTGGCTCACTATTAACTTGCCTCTTTTGATCACCTATATGAAAACCAAGTGGGGAGAAGCCCACAAACTCTGGCTCCGTGGTTCCACATAGCTCATGTTGTAAATGCTGTTGGGTTTTATAACATTAACCATCAGCCTCAGCACACACAAAAGGGCTCACTTTAATTTGGCAGCTCTTTCCAAATAGGTGTGCATAGGAAAAGGCCTGCAGTGTGTGGGGTCAGCTGTGGTATTGCCCCTTTGGGAATCTGTGTGTCCTTCGTGAGACTGTTCTCCTGTGAGTGCTGGCCTGGCTGGGTGGGAGCCCCATGTCCCACTCTGCAGCCATGCTGTGGCACTGTGGAATATGCTCTGGGCCCTATGCAACCTCCTTAGGACTACAAGGCTCCTGCCTGCTCATGTGTCTTCCTCTGCCTCCTCTTGGTTCAAACCCAGGAGCCTGTTTGCAAGTTTTTCAGGCTTCCCAGCCCAGCAGAAATGGAGGGGAAGCCCACTGGTGCAGTGTGTTTGGTCACAAACATGCACAGCACCCCGGGATGCCCAGGGAGTGATTTGAGTGCAAGGAGGAAGGATAGAAACCTCATACCTTCTTTTCTCTCACACCCACACACCCACTCATGTGCATAAGGACGAAGTTCTGATCCCATGCCTGTGGCTACCCTGCTTCCTCTTGAATCACACCACCCACAAAGTAAGCAGGCTTTAAAACTTGGCATTAAGAAAAACAGAAGTAGATTTTCCTGCTGTTAAATTAATCTGCCAAGGCAAACCCATCCCTTATAACATGAAACTTTAACAAGCTCTTGCATTGAGATGCCCTAATTTGAACAAGTAAAAGTTTGCAGGGAACTGAGAGCTGAATTTTCACTCAGAGATAAGGCTATATACCTCTCTGCCTGCAAGCCCACGGGTATTTAAAAAAAACCCACAAAACAAAACAGAATGTCTTTACATATTTAAATAAATTAAGATGAACCTGCTCTAGATGAAACATTCAATTCAATTCCTTAACTGAGTTTCTAAAGGGTGAACTCCACTACAAAAGAAACTTATTAAAGAATAATGAAGACTGTCAAAAACCATATGCTTAAAAGCTAGTAAATAACAAAGTAAGGCTTTTAGTCATCTTGACTGGACAAGGTGAGGTCAAAAAGAAACAACAACACATCCAGCACCATGGCAATGGGCTTTTCATGCTTCTCATCTTCAGCGATTGCTTTTTTAGGAAGAAGTCTTCCTTTCCTTCAGTCAGACATTCTCTTCTGTTAATCACTGTCTTTAGCCTGACCCTCTGAAATAGAAATTCTCTTTTATGCAATATTTTACTTGAAGTGGTGTTTCTTTTTCTTTTTTCTGGCTGAAGCTGTTTCCCTCCCTTGGAAGCACAGGCAACTGAATGAAAGAATAACATATTCCAAGCCATTGTTGAAATGCTTTTTCAAACAACTTAGTGTTGGATGGATCCTGGGGCTGTCATTTATTTGACATTCATTTATACTGAATCAGTTAATAAGTCAGATCTTGTGTCATGTTAAGCATTTTTTCCTTGTTTATTTTCCCTGCATTAATAGCCATATCGAAATTGTACACAATGCCCTGAGCAAAATTTAATTCACTGGCACTGATTTACAACTGTAGAACATGTTCTGATGGGGATGACTGTTGAAAAAAAGATCATTTTAAAAGCATATGCAAGCATAAAGAACTGATCTGCCGACATCTAGTTTTTGTTATGTGGGAACGAAGTAGTTGTTAATTATTTTATTTTTGTTGTTGTTGTTGTTTCCTCTTTTATTCTTTATAAGTAGGCAAATGTTCAGTGGTGATCAGGTGCTGTTTTATCTTAAATACTGCTTGACAGCCTCAGGGTTAACAGAAATCTCACTGCAAAATGTTCATAAACTCACCATGACAAGAGCAGAGGCTTGGAGTACTGTGCTCACTCATGTAAGAATGCGTCTGAAATTGAACTTAGAAGCCAATAATATCTGAACAATCAAGACTGCCTATGTTACACTTTTTTAAGTAAAGGAAATCAGTCTCCAATGTGACCTTGATGTGTAAACAAGAGGTAATTAATAAAGGCATTGGTGCAATTTCATGGAACATGAACTTCCTCCTCCAAAATCTTAGCACTGAAAATCAAAGTATATTTTGGTATTTCTGATGTCCAAAGCATTAAAAACAAAACAAAACAAAAAACCAACAAAAAAACCAAAACAACAACAACTATAAAATCCCGAAGTCTGGAGTTACAGAGCCAGGATTTGATGGCTAGAGAACACTGGAGGAAGAGTAACAGAACAGAGGAAATGCTAATTCCTGAACCTGGGAATAACGTAATAGTGTGGTTCTGCACCTTGTACCTTCTGTTTCAATTCTTCTTTTTTCCAATTCCTTTACAAGAGCCAACCAAATAACAAAATCATTTTATCTTTACCTTAGTATCCTATGTCTGAACTAGGAAACAGAATGTATCATTTGCAATGAAGGGCTATTCTAAAACTACAAAGTTTTGTTTGAGTCTGATTCTGACACTGCTCAAGATTTTAGGATAAGCCTCATGCATAATTTAAAAAAAAAGCATATTTAACACAATCCATCTGTAATTTTTGTGTCAGTAGTGAGCTTCATAATTGTTTAGAAAATATACATCATTCATTATATATGAATAATTATATAACATTTAAAAAAGACATTGCACAACTCATTTCAACCCAGTTTTGGCCCTAATGAGTATGCGAGGTTCCTATTTCCAAGACAAAAAGTATATTTTAAAATAACCATGTGAATTTATTAAATGCTGTATAAAGTTGATATATTGTTGCATACTTACGGAGTCACATGTACTTAACTTTGCTTTCCAGTTGTCTTACCCTAAAAGCTTGTAAAGCAAACTGCCTTGGAAAACAGGAAGGGAAAGAGAGAGAAATAGAGAGGGAGGGAGGGAGGGAGGGAGAGTGTAAATCTCAGTGGTTGCCTTATCCTTCAAGCAA
>JANPWX010000094.1:6808472-6916079 GCA_024734555.1 Trochalopteron elliotii
AAACATTGGGTGTTGCCAAAACTCTTAAGTGCTTTAAGACTTAGATTTGCTGGCCAAGTGCAGGAGGTCAGCATGACAGTGGACTGTGAACAGGGCTATTCCCATAGTATTTATGGATGCAGATAGAGGAGAAAGCATTTTCATGCAAGGCTCCCACCTGAGTTTTGCAAATACAGAAACAACACTCCAACTGAATCCAAAATATGAGCCTGATGTTTCTGCACAGATAATATAAACCACAGTATCAAGAAAACACATTATCTGTAACTTTCAAAATTAATAGCATCACTTTCTATGGAATGCCTCAATATTCATTTGTTCTTTCTTCTTTTACTGCACTGCTGTAGATAATTTCTCTTGTTCTGTCTCACATTGTTCTTGGTTAGTGGCACTTGCCTGAAATTAGTTTCTAATTGGGATAAATGAACTGCATGTATTCATGGGGCCTGGGCAGTTGTTTTTGGCTTCCAGCAAGAAGCAGTGAACAAACAAATTCTGGTGGCTGCTGACAGCTGTTTCACATAGGCTTGTGTTATCAGGGCAAACACATGTAAACGATATGAATAAATAACATGCAAATGTTTATAAATTGAGTGAATTTAACTTTATCAGATTATCCTCAAGCTAGTTTTAGACTGAATTTAGTGGCACTAAATCCTTTAGCAAGTATCACAGGGTAATGCTTCTTATCAACACAGTGAGAGTGTGGTTCCTTTTTTTTTAACTTTCCACTTGATACTCAGGGTGCAAGAATTTCTAGTTCAAGACAAAGCAAGGTTAGCAAGCAGTTTTGTGACACGCCTCCTGGGTGCGTACTCACAGGAACGGTTCACCATCCCATCCTGCCAAATGCTCACCAAACCCAATACGTACCGAAGTGTGTTCTTATTTTCTAGCCAAAAACATTGCTGGGTTTGGCCTCCAAACGTTGGCACCTACAAGATGCTGTACAAAGACACATTTAATGTGAACTGTAAATCATAGTGCATGTTAAACAGTTGCTCAGTTTACCTGGATATCAAGAATTGTTGAGGAAATTGGAGACAGAATCCTCCATTCATCTTTCCTTTTTTTTAATTAGAAAGTCACTGCAAAGGAAAGATTCATTCAGGGTAAGTTGTCTCAGTCCCCTGTGTTCTAAACAGAAATCACTGCAAGAGGCAACCAGACATATTTAGGAAACAGTCAAAGTCCAAGCTATTACTCTCCATGCATTTACCTCCACTGAAGTATGGCGAACACTTACCCTTCTATGGGTCATATACAGCTCTCTGCCAATTTACTGTAAAATTGCTTAACATCACTGGAATGAATTTCCAGATTATACGAAATTCTTTTTAGACCTGACATTTACACTGTGACACCTTCAACTGAGTTCTAAGTTGGTAATGTGGAGTGTTGTTGCGTAGTGATGTCTCGTTTAACCAGACAGTTTACTTAAAAATTTCCACTTTCTGCTTCTGCTGGGATCTGTTCTTGCCCCTGTTTTATTTATGAAAAATTGCTGCTTGCCCTTTAATATGTTAAATTGTCATTTTATTGCTTCTGCTAAATATGTTTTTATCCATAATCTTATAGTGGCTAAATTCATCTGTACATTTAATACCATTGATTCAATTACACTCTGAATGAATATTTCATATTGAATGCTACTCTTCTTTTTTGTTGAATATACACAGGAACTGACTAATAGGATTTTGATGTAAATCAAGAACTAAGATATTAGAAATGTGTAAATATCTTTACCTCCAAAAGTCCTTGGTGATTCACTTAAGATGTAGTTCTTGTAGGAGAATTGACTTACAGTGAGGTTCAAAGCTGAATCCAAAACATGCCTAAGTTTAAATTCAAATCAATAAAACTTCCTTGAGTCCTTAGTATAAAAATATTTCATGGTCACTTGATTATTTTCTTAATAAAGGTTTTGAACTCAGATAATTGGTAGTTATTATAGTAGCTGCTTCCACTGCATATTAAAAATGTTTCATCTCTAGCTAACATTTCCAGGGCTTTGGTCTTATCAGAACTTCATCCTCTGAATTTAAGAATGCACTATAAGATAACATCTTCTTTTTAGATAAAACTACCTCTTAACTTTTTACTTGACCAACAGAATAGACTGTTCTTTCTGGATTTGAAATCAATTCAACACAATATATGTTCACATAATGTCTTGCCTATGGCCTGGAGCCTGGTTTGTTTTCTGCCTCCTATGAAATTTGGAGGACTGCAGATACCTTACTCCTTTCTTTCCCAGTTTGCTCTCTTTCCGCTTTAACAAAATTCTGATTACACCTGCTTTCAGAATGAGGTGTCCTTTTGAGAATGTTCCTTCTAAGAGGGCTTTTTTTATCACCAGAAGTACAGTTTGATGCCTAAATGACCTTGGGAGTTAATCACTTCTTCCCCACTGGGCCTTAGATTTGGAACAAAGTAATTCTGGGAAAAATATCTGGCAGTTGAAATTATTTTATTTCTTTTTCTGGCATATTGTCAAGGTACACTTACCTGTGTTAAAAGCACCAAATGAAACCCTTTTAAAAATAAAATCTGTCAGAGTAAAGTTTCTTTCTTGCTGTTCCACTTTCTAAGCATTATGCACAGCTTTGCGTTCATTTATGTGTTCAGAGATTAAAGAAAATGTTTGTAGTCTTCACTCCTGAAAGAAAGATTATAAATAAATGATTCCTCTCAGAATAATCTGTATTTGACAATTTTTGCTCAGGACCTCTTGATGTATATCAAGAAAATCAGATTTTGAGAGAAGACAAGCACATCCTCAAAAATGTTATTAGATAAAATAAATCAGATTACTGTTTTTGTTAAAGCAACTCATTTGTTGGCCACTCTGAGTCACAGATACTATTCCTCGTGGTACCACAATGCATGGATGAGGAGGAGATAAGTGTTGCATTCCTGTGGAGGGAGTTTGGTGCCCAAATCCTGTTGGCAGAGCCCTTGTGCCTGAAGCCCTGAGCCTGCAATGCAAGCAACAATGGATCCTGTCTAGTGCTTCTACAGTCATTGAGAATAACAATTCTCATCAACAGTCTGGAAAAACAGATACTCCTGAAAAGTATCTGTGTGATGCTAGGCACTTTGAAGTCAAAATATCATCATGGAGACACCAGAACTTTGGGTTGCATTAAGTCACAAATATCAGTGTACTTCCACATGCCCCAAAGTAGAGATTCCACTTCAGCTAAAAAGCACCCTGTAACAGAGGCAGCAGATGTTTAATGGCTGCACCATTGACAATGTGTTTAACTGTTATTAATATTTATAATTCAGTAATGATAACCATGGCTCCAAAGTGCACTAAATGCATTCTCGTTATTGCTTTAAGTTAAACCTTTGTCCCAGCTAATCGGCTATGTGTCCCACTCCTATGCAACCCATATGGCAAGGCCAGGAAATAATAATATTGTTATCCTGGAAAAAATTAGTGACTGCTCTCGAGTGACTGTTTGGTCTCCAGATAATTATTGAACTGGTTTAGCCATGGTCAGGTTAAACACCCACCCTTCAGCCTCAAGAAAAGAACTAATTAAACGACATTTAGTGAGATTCCTAGAAACATCAAGACTTGATCAAAAGCTGCTACCTGTGGCTTCACAGGCTGACTGGTTATAACTGCAGGGACATAAGGCTGGCAGGGCAAGTTTGGGACACGTATTTCAGCAGAAAATGGAAATATAAAGCCATCAAAGTGAGAGAAGGTGTCATGGGTATGGCCAAATAAAATGAAGGAACTATTGTTTTGTTATGGGAATTGGTAGAAAGAAAAGCTGGGGAACTTCTTATCAGGAGAGTGGCAGTTTATAACTAGTGAGCTCCAGGAAATACCCTGTGGTATACTGTCTTCCAAAATGAAGGTGGAGCAAAGAACACATCTAAGAAGTTTTCATTCTCTTTGTCCTTAAAACAGAAAGCAAGGATAAGGGGTCATGCCAAAAGGGTTAACAGCTATGCAACTTTGGTCTTATACAATGCTTTTAACAATAGCCTGAAACTAATCAACAGATCGTGACATCAGTACTGTACTTCATACTTGTGCATAAGAGTTTTTTAAAATGTTTGTAAATTTAGTCTCCAAGCCCTTCTTTCATATAATTAGAGAAAATATTTTTACTCTCACACAAGATTGGATCTGACCAAAGCAAAAGAGAACCTAAACATTGGATGAGGGATTGAAATAGCAGACTGCAGTTTTGCTTATATCTATATTACATACACAACGTCCAGTTATATTTAGCAGAGACAGACCCTTTCACTCACCTCCTGGGGATCTCAAGAGAGGAGACTGAGCTCACTCAAGTTATCCATTGCAGTTTCCTTTTCCAGCCAAAACATCCTTCTGGCCACTGGGTCACATCACTAAGTACATTGACATTCTGTATCTAAACCATGAAGAATTGTTAGATAACTAACCATCACTTGTTTTTCTTTGAATTTTCTCCTTCAAAACAAATACTGGTAGCATTAATAATCAGTTAGTTATTAAATCTCACTGTGCCAGAAATGTATTCATAAATATGTGACAACTTCATGTCTAAAGAGAGAAGAAATGATCAGTAATTCAGACAATATTCATATTTTAATTAAAAATAAACAAAACATTCAAACCAAAACATAAGAAGTTAAAAAGAAACCAAGGATTTAAAAACAATGTTAAAACAGGTTGTTAGTTGAAAATGTTTCATAAAGCTCCTTAAATCTGGAACTGTTTTCTTCTGCCTCATCAAATCTCAATTTAAACCACATTCCCTGTCCCTGCTCATTTCCTCTATTCCATTTTGGTATATACCAAGAAGTCATGTCCTGTTATTGGCTGAAAAATGTCATGTGGTTGGTTCATACAGTCTTACTTTCACAATATATTTAGCTTACTGGTGGAAAATAGTAGTAGAATCACATCTACACATTCATAAATGCAGATAAATACACTCTTGCCATTATGTTCAGTATTTCTTTACCCATAAAGAAGTGATTTTTGAATGTTATGCTAATAAAATGGACAGTGTAATTGCTGATATTTTTGACAAGTATTACTCATAGTCTCAGGATCTTCTGGTAGCTGCCAGGTATTCAGGGAAATGTGTAAGTCCTAAAAGTTACATTAATTATGTATTTCTAATATGAAATTTCAGATGCTCCAATGTTTTTTATACCCTATTTGCTATTCATCATTTGCTCTTCATTATACTTGTATTTATAAGTCTCAGTTACCTAATCAGGAAGTGCAGACAATAGTATGTGATTTGGTTGACCAGTCAAACACTTCAAACAGTGAATAGATGATAGTATTTGAGAACAAAAAAAATAGGCTGAAATCTGTTCGTATAAAACTGTTCAGTGAATACTTACAAATAACAAATGTGTTTGTAGAAATCAGGATTGATTCCAGAATGATTCATGAACTGCAAAACGGCCAAATTAGCAACAAACGCTATTTGCAATGGATAATTCAATCAGTCACAGTTAAAGAAAATTCAGCAGAATCTGTGATTTTCCTCTTCAGAAACGTTGAGTAGTGTTTTCTTTCTCTGCTTGACCACGAAAGCTGACTGGAAAACATATTCTTTCCAAATGGTAGTCTTCCCTTTCTTAAGGTAGTTTTCAGTCATGTTCATTGGCAATAAACTGAGGCATGTTTAATTTGTTCAACCTGAAACTCCATGGCCTTGTAAGTACCAAAATAAAATATTCAACCAATTTTGAAGTTTAGCTTTAGAAACCTGGCTTAACTACTTTTGGACAGCCCCAGAAAGACAGTGTCAGGACCAGATCCTCTCCCCTTTTGATGTTTGCAGTTACCTGTGAGAGCCACAAGCAGGGCAGAAGCTGTTTCTGCTCCTTGTCTGCTCAGGTGGTCAGAGCAGTGGTATAACCATGATCTGATGGGGTGACTGATGGCTGAGCTGTACTGCACAGAGACAAACTCATATACAGATTTGGCAACACTGTTGGAATAATATTCTAGCATGGGGAGCAAGATTGATATCCCCTACCTTTTACCTTCTCAGGGACTATTCTACTTAATCATCTAGGTTCCCCTAATGGAAAGAGGGAAAGTCCATCTCTACCAAGTCACCTGGAACATCAGAGATGACTGACAGTGGTAGGAGACCAGATGATGAGCCTTTGGAAGACACATGAAGGGCAGCCAATAGGATGATGTTAGAAGTGCCCAGTATCCCATGTGGCCTCCAAAGGCCTCTCCAGAGAGTTGTGGGTCTGTCCTAGGTCCTGTGCCATAACTGCACTGGTGACCAGCATATTCTGAGTTGCATAAAATTGAACTAGATATCTTTATATGGGCAAATGAATTGGTGCTTTATGTGACAAAGGAAGCACTTTACCAATGTTATTGAATAACTACTCATAAATGTGTCCTCTTGCCTGTGTTTTGGTGAGATGCTCAACGGCATGATCTAGATTTCCTTTTCTTTTTATTTAAAATCTGCAACATGTCTAAGAAAATGCTAGAGATTGTATTTACCTCTTACATATTACAACAAATAACCCGTAATAATATGAAGGATCATACAGTTTCAGAGTATGGGATGATGAAATTTCTTCCTTTGATTTAATAACATTTGCAATGTTGCCTCTCTATGTTTGTGCACCCCGTGGTTCACAAAGTCTGAAGGAATAGAAGTTGGCAGGGTAGTCAGAAGAAAATACATTTGCAGCCTGTACAAGATCTGTGAATTAAATGTGTGGTCTCACCCTGGCTCCCAGCTTGCTCCATGCTCTTTGCAGTGTAGGAAAAATAGTGGGATACTACCTGTCACCCACATGATCGCAGCTTTTGGAGCATGCAAGTTATGGGAAATACTCAGATCATTTCTTACTCCTCTCTCACTTATATTTCTACATGTATTAAGTGTTTCTTGTTTTCCTTACCAGCTGCTTGTGCCAAGCTACAATGCAATCAGCAGTAAAGTAGCCATGTAGAGCAGGAAGGAGTGTCACAATGAGCTGATTGATCAAATATTTCTCAATTTATTCATATACTGTGTAGAGTACCTATTTAATTTCCTTATGAACTGCTCCATCCTCACTTTAATATATGGCATCATGCTGCCAAAGCTGTATTAATTGTCCTGCTTCTTAAATTATGGGAATGGTTTCTTCTGCTACTCACATTTTGGATACACATGATTATAAGAAAAATCTGCTGTATATTTCAAAATGCTCTCTTTAATGTGTATAACTGTGTTTGTTAAGTAACAAACCCATGAAAATAGAAGGCAACAGAATGAAGTACATCAGGACAATACTGAAAAATTGTTCATTTTAACTTGCAGCACTTGTCACAAGGAAATCTCAGCTTGAAATTCACATTTACATTTGATTATTTATTATTTTAATCCTGGGATGCGTTAATATTCAGTCTCAGAAATGGGAATAAATTTAAGATAAGTTAGCTCACCTACCTTGTTTCTTGTTTTGCTGTTTTGGGTTTTGTTTAATATATCTGAAGCCTATATCTGGCTATGGAGCTATCTTTTTTTCTCTCCTTCTTTTTTTTTTTTCCTAACAGGAACATGTTGCTGTTTTACAAGCCTTAAAGGAATTTTCTTTTTTTTTTTTTTAGATTAATTAAAAAAGGCTTACCAGGCTTGTACTAGAAAAAAAAACAGATGGGATGACTCTGTAAGTAGAGTCATTCATTTACATCAGAGCTTGAAATGAGTGGGGCTGCTCAAGTGCGTCAAGTCACATAAGAAAAGCACAGTTTGGACAGCAACATAGACTATTGCAGCTAATGAAATGTTAATGCTGGGAGCCCAGGAATGACCTGAGGTTACCAGATCTGGCAAGACGCTTTTACCCACCTCAAGTTGAAAAGTGTCACAGAGGAAAGCCTAAATGTTCACTGCAGAAACTCTTTAAAATAGAAGCATCATGATGTCTCTGAGTCACAGAGCTTTGCAGAATGCAAAGAGGTCACAGCGTGGTCATCCCCTTGAGGAAATCTGAGTAATATAAAAATTTTCTGCCCTCTGACTTAACTGCATGGGTGGCTGAGCTATTTTACCACTCAGGAAGTCTTGAACAGCAAAAATGCTGATCAGAGGACAAAAGTTGCAGTACTGTTTTCCTTCCCCATTCAGTTTCTTTCACGTTTATTTTGATATTGGGGGTTTTAAGTTGCATGAAATTGTATGGTTGATTATTTTTCCCATAGTGTGGTGGAGAGAAAATCGTATATGACTTGAAAAGAAGAAAAGTTTTTCTGCCTTTTTTTTCTTAAAAAAAACCCCAAAACAACAAAAAACACATATATGTAGGAAGCAGAAGGTAAATTAAATTTTAGAGAAAGAAAAGAAAATAAAAAATGGTATAGCTCAGCCATATGTAGGAAGACATGAGTAGGAGACGCATGCATTCTTTGTCAGTATAAAAATAATATCTAAATATATGCAAACAGATCAACTCACACAGACATTCCTATAGTCATACAGGAATATTAGCACAGGCATATATTTTTGCATTGTTAATTATATGACATTATATATGGCATACACTATATCATATGCATTGATCTACCTGGAAATCTTTTAGTCTAGCATCATTGGTTTTGAATGATTTTCACAGTTTATTTCTGCCAGAATATGGTGTTTCTGAGAATAATACAGAGGGAGTCTTACTGCATAATTGGAGGTGGCATATCACCTAAAAGCACACATACTTGCCTTTCATTAGAATGCTTTTTCATCTCATCCCAAACTTACCAACAAACTTTTGGAAGCATGAAATTCTTCATAGGGTTGTTAAGTATAGAGTAAAAAACTTAAAAATAAAAAAATCATTAAGAACTCTTCAACAAAACACAGCTACTAACACATTTATCTTCTGGCTCCTGTTCACACATTCATACATGGTAAAGTGGAAAATCCTGCTGAACTGGTTTCTTCGTTAGGCTTCTTCCCATGCACCCCTACAGGTTATATCTTGCCATTAAGATAAGATTTTTGGGATGAGGACTATCTCTTGACTCCATATTTGTATGACAGCCGCAGAGTGACTACTGCGAAACACCCCAAAAAGGAAAATTCCTACTCACAAGGCCATAGTTAGATGAATGCAATACCAGCTGTTCTGACTTAGGCAAACACTGCATCTTGCTGAGTATCTTGTGTGCATCAGTATCCACAGGTAAAAATCCAAGGGAAGAGCAAGCATATGTAGTCCTTTGCATATTCAGACTGCTACTATTTTCAGCTCAAGGATTCCTTATCTTGGTGAGATTTTCCTATTTAGTCATCTCCAGAGGGAAATTCTTGCAAGTATTTGTCCAGTTGCCTGTTGGTTTCATGCAAATTTTATGCACAACATCCTCCAGCAAGCTCTCCAACAGGTCTATCACTCATCATATGGAGAACCATCCTCTTTGGTTAGTTCTGAACCTGCCCCTTATGTCTGAACATGATGGCCTCAGTTCTCATTTTTGGCAAAGAAAATGCACTTGACAATCTTCATGTCACCCACAACTGTATTGAGCTCAACCAAACCATCCCTAAATTTCTTTTCAAGGCTGAGGATTGCCAGCCTATGAAGCTGCTGTTCATGCAGAAAACATTTCTGAAAAAAATTAAACATCCTTATTGCCCTTTTGTGGACCTTTAAAATCCTAATACACCCCAGAGACCATTTTGTAAGTAAAGCTGGGACTGCTGTTCCTTATGTGCATCACTTTACATATATCTACATCGCATTTCATCTATCATTTTATTGCCCAGTCGCTCAGTCTTTGAAATACTTCACAGTCTGCCCTTGTCCTACAGGTCTGAATAACTTTGTGCCATCAGCATATTTTCTTATTTTACTGCCTACTTTCTTTTTCAGGTAATTTTTGTCATTTTTCTCTAAGGCAGTGCTGGTTTAACCAGCTGGTACCTGCTGCACACCCTCAGCACAGGTGGTATATCTGTCTGTGACCTGGGCTGAGGTGACACAGTGACCTGGATCAGGAACATGACCTGCAATTTTTTATGCTGGACTATTTTTAAATGGGAAGGCAGGAATATGGCAGCTTATTCTTCCACTGCCTCAATGCTGAGGTGAAGGAACAATCTTAGCCTATTTAAACCTTTTCCCTATTTCAAATATCAACTTTAAATGCAACACTCAACACATATAAATTTTCATGGCCACTGTACATAGTGTCCCAGATGATGAATAAGACAAAGCATAGGGAAAAGAAGAATAGGTAAATATATCATACTTGGATTAATCACTGTCATAAGAGACTCCTGTTAAAAAAAGAGTAGGCCACTAGCCAAACTGTAGAAATGTAAACCAAGAAATCTCATGAGGAAGGTAAAAGAAATGTGGGTTAAAATGAGTATGGTTGGGGAATATCTCTAAACATTGGGCATCCTAATGTAGACACCAAAGCTCTTAATTCCAATTTCCCTTCAGGCAACAAAGATGGATATTTTTAGGAAACAATTAATAAAATATCTTTTGCATACATACATTATAGAAAGAAATTCAATGACCATACTGATTATATCACCACTAATTGTGAAGAATTTTGGAAAATCAGTTCAGAAGTAGACAACTGCTGTTTTGAACCCCACCTTCAGTCTGTCCTCCCTGTTTATGTCCATAAATAGTTAAATGATGTATAAGATGATAGCCCATTTATTGGAACTAAAGTTTAAACACCTTGGCTAAACCTTTGGACAATTTCTCAGGATGACTCCCCAGGTCATATCACTCATCCTAGGTCAACCAAGATAGACATCATGAAAAATATGTGCAATTTTTCTTCACTTATCAACACTTGTCCTCTGCTCAGAATTTCTAGCATGAGCTCCAAGTTTCAAAAAATAAAAATCTACTTCCAAATGGCTACAGCAATCTCAGTGGTAGCTGTTTACCCACAACTATTTGAGCAGCATTTGAAAACAGTGACCAAAATTGTTTAGTAATAGAGAAAAAAAATAGGTTGCTTTCTTTTTTTTTTTTTTAAATTTCCTTCTCTTGATCAAAATCAATAGGTAAAAGATTTAGAAATTTATGAACTACCGAAAACAAAGGTCCGGAATGGAAAACATTATACAAAATTAATTATAGTGATCACTGTTGCCATGATTGTGATTTATAACATATACCTCTGCTTGTAGTAAGAAAGACATAAAACAGAATATGGAATTAGTTGGAGAGCAATACGGGTTTTTTGTGTCTTCCTAAGTGCCAGATTTCTAAAAATTCCCTGGCTGTGACGAGTTTCCTCCTGCACTGCAATCACATTGTGGGTAACTTTATTTCCAAATGTGAAAGGCATTAGATAGTGTCCAAAGACAAGGTTAGCTGACCTTCTTTGAGACAAGCAAAGGAAGCAGAATAGGATGCTGAAAAGTGGGATAACCTTAAAGCTGTGGGACATCTGGCTGCCCGGTACGAGATGGAATCAAGCAGCTGCTAAAGTGTCATAGGAATGCTCCACAAAGGCACACAGGAATTATCATTCCAGATCAAACTAATGGTACCAGTACCAGATGCTTCAGAGGAAGATGTAAAACTTCCATAATAGGCAATTATGCAACAACATGTTCAGGAGGGAAGTTTCTCCTTTAAGTCTCAGCCATTTAGTGCATGATTTATATCCTGAAGAATGTGGATTGATTTATGTCCTGGAGAAACCACAGTTACCCTAATAATTCATATAATGGCTAATCCTTTTTTTAAAAATAATATCAACAAGCTTTTTCTACATGTTGTAGTTATGTATTGTTAGGAAACAAATATGAAGAAATATTGAAACCAACTGAAACTCAAGGAAGAATGCAGAGGGAAAATGTGATGATGTAAATTAGAATATGGCCAAAAGGCCAGAAATAATCTCAAAAAAATGTAATACACATGTTTTCTCTTTAACCACTTGACAGTGTTAAGAATGGTAGAAGTATGGCTAACAAAGCAGAGGTTGGAGCATTCAGGTGTAAGGCTGTGGAATGAGTACTGCCAATTGGCTGGATCAGGCCCCCTTCCTTCCCTTCCATGTGTCAGAGCTGCCAACAGCCCTGCCACAAGAGAGGAGAAGCACCAAAAAGGGTGCTCTCCAACGCCATTACCTTAACCAGTAAACATATACCAGATTCTGTGACTCTGTGATTAAAATACACCCGTAAGTCCCATTCTTCTCAGAGACAGAGATTGTATACTCTCATGACATGGCACAGAGCCTGGTATTATCTTTGGGCAGCTTTAGTCTAAATTGTGACCAGGCCATTGAGCTGCTTCTGAGAGCTGTTAAATGATAGACCAAGCCAGTAGAGTTGTGTTACTGAGACAGCTTCTCTAAGGAGAGCATTAAACACCCATTGGTCAGGGCTGCTGCAGTAGACTGAGCAATTTTTTTCTCTCTCAGAGTGTGAGCATGTATTCTAAACTATTTATGTTAAGAAAAGACATGCCAGGATCTGAATGTTTGCTAGGGGTATGACATGACAGGCACACATGCTACAGCTGTGTACATCCTGCTGCTGCCAGAGACTGTATTTCATTCTGAACTACTTTAAAGAAGTAGTTTAAGTTTTATGGCAGCCCACAAAGTGCACCAGCATATAAACACATTCTCATCTGAAAGAGGAGTTTTGGTCCATGCTACCATTTTTGAGTCAGTACAAAATAGTGAAGATATAAATGGGAAATTCTATTTAAACCTAAGTAGGCTGAATAGATAAGTCACCCAAGTATTTCTTAGATTATAACGCCGTGAGGAAGCACTGTGCTAATCTAACCCAATCACTCTAAAAGACATCCTGTTCTGAGTTACAGATTTCCAGAGATAGTTTTGCTATAATCCTTGTTAAATTGTTCCAGAGGTTAATCATCCTCTTCATAAAATTAATGCCTTTAAATTGGATTTTTTCCAGCTTCAGCATCCATCTACCACATTTTGTTATGTCTTTGTCTGTTGAACTGAAGAACCCCTAATTATCAAATGTATTTTCTCCATGGAGATACTTATAAACTGTGATTATGTCATCTGTTAACCTTTCCTTTGATAAACTAAACATATTGAACTCATTGAATTTGCAATCCTTGTTTTCTTGTCCTCTAACTATTCTTGTACTTCTCCTCCAGATTGTTCACCTCCCCTCCCAAGTTTGCAGGCAACTACATAAGATGGTGATCCCCAGAACTGACCATATTAATCTCACAACCACACAAAATATACAGATATAACAGCCCAACTTCTCCTCATTAGTCAAAGCATCACAAAACCATATTTGTTCAGCAAAGATTCCCTGTTTATATTTGGAGACCTAACGGTTAGTCAGTTCTAATAAACTCAATGTGTTCTGTGTTGATTTTTTGTCATTAGAGTTTCTTAAAGAAATGCTTGCTGGGTACTCAGATGAATGCCTGACATAAATCTATGTATATTATATCAATGTTATTTACCTTTATTAACCCAACTTGTAATCCCATCAGAGAGAGACATCTGGTTGGTTTGACAAGAGCTATTTTCATAAACTCATGTTGATTGACATTTAATATATTATGCTCTATTGGAAGTTGAGGCATCCCAAATGTTATCATTTCATAAGGAATTATTCTATCAGCTGTTGAAAGACTAGGTTTTATCCCCATGGAAATTCTGTGGGTCATTTTGTATTAACTTGATTCTAACTTATATTAAACCTCTCTCAGCCTTTTGTCATATACTATAATGCAACCACCACTGCAAAGGGGCTGCCTTACACAAGTGCAATGAGTGGGATAAGAGTGCCAACACTTTACAACAAATTAAACTAAGCAGGTAGTCATGTTTAAGCCTTAGGCTTCCAGAAAATCAATCTTCTCATGCAAGAAAAGCACATTGATCCACAGCCTATGTGACCGTGTTTGTTTTAAAAATACATTAAATAATGATAACATAGGTCAGTATATAAAAGGATGCATTAAACCCAAAACACTTGGATTTACACAGAGCATGTGCCCCAGTGCTAATACTTTACTAGTAGATATAGAAAATTCCCATAATTTATTATAAAACGCTTTATTCCCAGAACTTCATAAGGGAAACAGACATTATAATCAATATTGCAGAGCTGAACTGCAATGGACAAAAGTGTAATAACACGAAATGTAGTCAAAATACACAAAGTTCAGATCAAATGGGTGTGGACAGAAATCTGTAGTGGATTCTAGGGTAGAACTTTGACCATAAAATCAAATTCAAAATAAATTGGTGCAAAATTACTATCTAGGTTTTCCTGGCATTCTGCAATCCTAATATCAGGTCAATAAGAGCGCTGCACTTTAGACCACTGTAGCCTCTAGTCTTTAATTTATTCTATGTATAAATTATTTATACATATTTATTGCTATGTACTATGTGCTATTACTATGTACTAGACTTTATTACTATGCAGCCAAAGCATTGTAATGGATAATCCTGTGAGAAGTTCTATCTAAATGTGGTCTGCTGAAGTGGAGTTTTTAAAGAAATTACAATAAAAATATGAGTTCCACACCCTCTCTCCTTGATCCCCAGGTCTAGGAACACATTCCTCCCATTGTTGTGCTGATTTCTCTCCAAAAACTAGGTAAGAGCTGTTTCTATAATGGGTTCTTTTAAAAATCATCTGGAGAAGGAAATGCTATTATTCCTCACCCCTATTTTCCAGAACTTCCAGGGACTGGAGCAGCCGTCTAGAGACTGGCATTCTGAGTTCAACTCCCTTCTCTGTCTAATTAATTTAAACCCTGTTATTCTAACTACTTAAGGCACTATATTCGTTAAAAAGGGCTTTAGAGGTTTGTGAAGTGTTGTTTTTGTTCCCTCATGCTGGAGTTCTTCCATTTTATGTGACCCATTTAAACAATGAAATAAAAAAGAACAATCTGACTCTAAATCCCAGGGTTTAAATTGCTCACAGGAACGTGTAATAGTAAAACATTATCATAAATAGAAGAGTTCCCTAGATCAACCTCTTTTACTTGGTACTTGCTTTCTGTCTTTCTCAGTGAATGTTTAAATTGCTCATATAAAGCAGAGGAGCTTTGGGATGGGAGAATGATGGTGTCCACTCCTTCCCACTCATGTCAGGGGTAAACACACATTCCAGGGGACAGGAGATGAAGGCTCAAGTCCTGTTGACCTGGGGAGAAGATGAACTTCTCTCCTGGATTGGTGTCCTGATGAAAAAAGTCATTAGCTGTATTCCTGTTTCCTGGTTTTATTATTCCTAGCAGCAGTTCAGCTGCTAGATTTGCTCTAGAAGACACTGTGAGTTATGGCAAGACTTAGGCCAGGGACAGGTCTTGAACTGTTTTGCAAGTCTGCCTAGAGTGGGAATTTAAGACAACCAAAGAGGTTTTATCTCACCAGCTTTGAAATACCTGACATGCAACATGTTTATGTAAGTTGTCTGTAATGCCCTGAAGAAATATATTCAGTGAGAGAGGAAGTCATTAGAGCTACTATACAAATGACACCCTGAAAACATACCTGGTTTGCTCCAGTGACAATAGAAGGGGGTTGAACAACCCACTCAGATTAGATGCCTCATTTTTAATGGCTCCATTCAGGCAAAATGAATTTTACTCTTGAATCTTAGATACATTTCAGGTTTAAGGAACACCTACTGAAAGAGTTGTGGAGCTAATTGGCAGATCTAAGTACCTCCAATGAACCAATCCCATCTAACACTCCTGGTTCTGCACCAATCTGTTGTGGCTGGACCGAAGCAAAATAAAGTCTTGCTCTTTTTTTTTTCACAGAAATTCAAAATCATCCCTTTAGAACTCACCTTGCAACTCCAGCAAGATATATGAAGCGCGGCTCCTCTTTTCTGTCACACATGCCTTCCCTGTATTTTCCCCTTGACCCTACCAGCCTAATCCCAAGAAAATGTTCTTTTCAGGGCTTAACTCCACTGATGAGCTGTGCTTATTTGTGCCAGATGTAATGTACTTTACTAAGCTCCAATTCATTATCAATATCGTTGACCCAAAGCTGACCTGAAGGCACAAGATAAGGTCCAATACTACCTGGCTACCAATCAAAATTTCTTTGTATTGAAGATAGCCATGTATTAACTGAATTTTCTGTATCCTTGTGTTATCTCAGTGATCATCAGAAATGTATCTGCTCTGACTGCTGGCCACTGACTGGTAAATTGATTCCTTTCCTGGGTTGCAACAGGTGACCATAGAGAGTGGCTGCACAGATGAGAGACACCTGGAATGTCAATTCTCCAGATCTCCTGCATTCTGAGAGAAGCCATGATAAATTTTTTTCTGGGAGAGAGGGTAATAAAACTGAAATGAACATTTTTGATTTTGCTTGAATTTAATTTTTATTTAATAATTTATTGTGACAAAGTATTCCCAAATAATGTCTATTTTTTTAGTTCAGGAGATGATTTTTCTTTGTTCTAAAAATTATACCACATGGCTAAGGTTGTCAAAAAGGTACAGTCTGGAGCAAAAAAGACTCATGTACATATTTCACTATGGTGTAGAGGTGTGTTCTGAGATGGTAAAAAAATATCTGAGTTGTCTACAGCAGCAGTTATCATTGCTCTCAATTGTATTAAGACCGTCCAGTAAATACTATACATGCATGGCCAGAGCTAGGGATAAAAAGAAATAAATAGGTTGGGATCAGCTGCTGGAAAAGCTTAAAGATTTCAAGGAGACCCTATAGCAGCCTTCCAGTATGTAAAAGGGGCTTACAAATAGGCTGGAGAGGGACTTTGCACAAGGCCATGTAGACATAAAACAAGGAGGAATGGCTTTAAGCTGAAAGAGAGCAGGTTTAAATTAAGTATTAGAAAGAAATTCTTTACTATGAGGGTGGTGGGAAACTTGAATATGTTGTCTAGAGAATATGTGGACTCCCCATCCTTGGAAGTGTTCAAAACGAGGCTGGATTGGACTGAATAATCTGGGGTAGTGGAAGGTGTCTCTGCCTATGGCAGGGGGTTGGAACTAGACAACATTTGAGGTCACTTTTGTGTTTTTAAGGATCCTTTCCAAGGCCTATGATGGTACACATTATTTTGTTGCACCTGGGTTACTGACATTACCAAGTCTGACAGCCAAACCCAAATTGCCGTGTAGCATAGACTTGATTGCAAATCAGATTTCCTGAACCAAGTACTTTCAGGAACTTTCTCTGCAAATAATCCAGGAGCCTAGCTTGAGCCTCATCAACATTACATTACGTTATAACTAAAAAATTAAGAATGCAGAGTTTAAAATTAAATGTACAATGAATTGATTCAGCTGTCATTGTCGGGTTCTAACAAAATCAGATAGAGTACATAGGAAATGCTTCGTCTTTCTTCCACTCCCTTCTTCAATTCTAAAGGGAAGTCATGTTTTCCCATATACAAGAAAAAAAGAAGGTGACTCATTTTTGAACTAAAACAAATATTTTCTTAAACCAACTCTTATTTTCCCAAATATTTTATAGGAGCAGACTTTACTGAAGAAGTTTAGTCAGCTGTGCAGATTGACTTTTGAAGTGTAAAATAAACCTTTACTTAACAGATGTCAAGAATATGACTTTGTGAGATAATCACAGGTTTTGTAATAAGTTGGTGGTAGTTCTTTCTGTGTGGAATGAATGAAGTTTTGGTGCCAACTCTTTAAAAAATGACAACATGATTATTAACAATTGACTGGAATCGGAAAAGGAAAATTAACAACAAAACTGTACTTTTTTGTGTGTGTTTGGAAGGCACAAATTGTTCACTAAATGGCATGAAAGTACAGCTGTCTTTAATAGGTATACTATTCCTTCATTTGGGAGCGGCAATGGAACTGCAATCAAGTGCCCAAGGAAGGAAGGGCAATGAAGGAAAACAACCATAGGCCTAGTCTTGAGACATCAGCCAAAGCTAACCTTTTCCTTAGGCCAATCTTTCTCCACAGGACCTGGATATCCTGATTCTCTGCTAATTTGATGGCAGTTCCAAGAGATAACTCAACCCCATCCAGTCAAAACCAGTTCAGCACACCATCAGTTCACATGACATCTGTGTCTGGGGACAGAAAGGGGGATCTTTTCCATAAATCATGGCTTTTACCATCTTCCCAGAATAAAGGGCTGCTGCTGCTGCTGTCAGCACAGAGAACAGCACGAGAAGGACATTAACACACCCTCTAAATATTTCACACAGAGACAATCTTTTGCTGTGCTAAACACCAGCAGTGAAGGCTTGGAAAAGTTGACGCACCTGAGATGAGTGGCACTAAATTTCCCTGCTGGCTGAACCCATTGGTATTTGGCATGGATTCCAGCAAACTTTCCCACCCTCCAAAAATATCCCTGTGGACTGTCATGGCGCCGCCTGGTTGGCTGCGATTGTTCTGCACTGCCAGACAGAGTACATAGTCTTGAGCTGGGAACAGAAACATGGGCTATTGCAGGATTTGGACAAAAGTTGAGGGATGCTTTTATTTCTGACACTGAACTTGCTTGATGGCAATCAGGAGCTGCTCTAGGCAGACCTGAGAGTGGGAGTTTTCACAGAGGCTGGGTCCGCATTCGAAAGGAGTACTAACAAGGACATGTGTACTGGCTCTCTTCTCACTTGCTGGCCTTGTGCCTGAGAGCCAGACCTGCTTCTATATATATCAAAACTTTTGAAGTCCCTTGGGAACAGCTATCCTTTGCCAGTGAAACCATGTGTTGCTCATCCCCCTGTCAATGCTGTGTTGCCAGCTCCCAGCCCTGCCAGCTGACACACTGCTGAGGCCAGCAGTGGAGAGGGTGGCCAGCCATCCCCACCTGCCTCTTGGGTCACCCAGGGACCAGCACTTGTCACATCTCCTGCTTTTTCATTAGTGTCCTTCAAACAGGTCCTCCCAGTACTGCTGCTACTCCAGCTTACCTCTATTTTGTCCATTTTTATTTGGGATCATCTTCTTCCTGCCAGCTCCTCGCTGCTTTGTTGAAATCATATCTTTTCTTTCCTCTCATCTTCTCATTATTCCAATTTTCTCTGTTGTTTCTCAGATTCCGCTTTCAAACTTCAGGTTCCTAACCCTCTGCAGCCAGTTTTATAGCTCACCTCCACACATTACTTTATCTTTTATTCTATCCCATCAATACACACTTGACAGTCCTCTCCACTCTCTTCCCCAGATTTTCAGTCTATTTTATTCCTGAATATTCTGCACAGGAATGAGGACAGAGATGAAGTAGAATCACCCAAAACCTTTGTACATTACTACAAATGCCATTGTAAGTCTGAGGTTTGAGAGGCCAGCTTTTTAAAAAGTAACCATGAATATCCAGAACAAAGGTTATTTCAAAGCAACTCCCTTCCTCTCTCAAGTGGCTATTTTTTGTTTCTGACAGAATCTAATAAGGAAAAAGAAAATACTTTACTCTGTGGAGGGAATTTATGCAGCAGGCCTGCAGTGGCTCTTCTGGAGCCCTCCTCATCTACAGTGAAAATCCATGTAAGTCCCCTGTAAATATACACCCTCAGCATTTCTGCTAAATGCATGCTATTTACACAATAGCCCATTACAACAGCCCATCTGTCAACCCTCTTTCATGGCCACAGGTGGAAAATGAAAAATTCTTTTGAACAGAGCACTGAGGGTCTTTGGAGGAAAACTTGTTTGCCGCTGTACAGCCAGGCCTCCCACGGAGCCAAGATCTGCAACCTTCTGGGGCTCCCAGCCGTGGCTGGCCTTTAGTCAAACAGTGCCCAGGGCAAGCCAGAATTTCATGCCTTTCCAAAACGCTAATTGATTGGGGATAAACATTAACCTAGAATTTCAGTTGTGTGCTATAGTCCTAAGCATGCTGGGCAGCCAACCAGCTAACCCACCCCTCAGGCTAACCCTGCTTCAAGGGTCTTTGTAGAAGACCCAGAAGGTCATGGAAGTTCCATTCATTTTATGGTACAGACAACTACAAAGCATCTAAATGTTTTTATTTTTAAGAGCTTCCTTTCAATTCAGAAAATTATTGTGAAAGTATGGTGAACAGAAGCAGGGCATGTGCCAAGCTCTGGAGACAGACTCCCTGGTTCAGAGATCAGAGCAATGAAGCAGCACCTCAGCCCAGACTGCAAACCGAAGTCAGGCAATTATTTAGATCACATATGCACTTACAGTGACAGATAATCTACCCGTTCCCTGAACTCTGAGAGACATCTTGCCCTTCCAAAAATGTCGTCACAAGTTCTCAGCAGATCTGGCAAAGAGTAAGTGCAGTTTAAATACCACTGGCTGCAGTCCAACCCGGAGCATATAAGCCCTGGGCTCTCACCCCATCCACCAGTGTGGGAATAAAGTTTCTAAGAGGCGGCTAGAAATCAAAGAAAGAATGACAGACATTTTTGTGACACACTAAAACTATTTGCTGAGAGCTGTCAGGTTGCTAGTCTCCCTATTTTGTTTCCATAATGATTCAATTACTCAATTAAAAAAGAAAAACCCCACAGTGACACACAAGACAGTATAAAAAAAGTCAGCAACAGGAGACTGTCTTTAAAGCCAGGTTGCACCTTGCAGTGGCCATATGGATTGTGGCCATATCTATTGTATTATTTTTCCCATTATTTTTCTTTTTTTTTTTTTTCTTCATTCTATTCATAGAATCATAGAATGACTAAGGTAGGAAAAGACCTCCAAGATCACTGATTCCAAATATCAAGCTAATGCCATCATATTCACCAATAAACCATAACCCCAGGTGCCACACCCATGTACCTTTTGAACACTTCCAGGGATGGTCATCCCACCACTTCCCTGGGCAGTCTGTTCCAGTGCCTCACCAACCTTTCAAAGAATATTTTTTCCTAATATCCAACCTAAATCTTCCCTGGCACAATTTGAGGTCATTTCCTCTTGTTCTGTCTCTTACTACCTGGGAGAAGAGACCAAGTCCCACTTCACTATCACCTCTTTTCAGGTCGTTGTAGAATCTCAAGTAGAATCTCTTTGGGAGGTGTAGAATCATCTCAAAGGTTGTTCATAATTCTGTATCATACTTCCTCATCCCTGTTTCCTTTTTCCTTAAATTTTTTTTCATATGAAATTATTCTTTCTGAGCCTTCTACCCAGTTTCATCCTGTTTGAATGAAACCAGTCACACTGAAAGTAAACTTTTGAACCTGAAGTGAGTGAGTTAGGTTAAAATTAGGTAAAACCATCTGTACACCAAAGGTCCTCCTTATGTTGAAAGAAAAAAAATAGGAAGCTAAGACATGGAGAAAGTGGTGCAGATAAACCTTTCATTCTCTGCAGCATCACCAGCTGAGTTCACGTCCACACCTGCCAGTGCAATACTACACCTTTGGTTGTTGCCCAAATCCACTGTAAGCAAAAGAACCCTGATACTGACATCCTAGCTCAGGTGCTATGGGCAGAAGAACTACATTTACTTAGCACAGGATCCTTACAAAATAACTCTGCCCCTTAGCATGGCTGATTATCTAAGACGCAACATTACCCTGAAAACAGATGAGAAACCAGCTTAGGAATATCTATAGTGTGCTGTATGGTTCAATATAGATATGCCAAATTCAAGCTACTGTTCAGTACAATCCTTCCTGTGAATGCTACTCCCACAAATGTCAGTCAGAATCATATTTCTGACAAAAAGCACCCAATGACAGCAACTGTGAAGTGTTTGGGAGTCTGCTGCCTTCCAACTTTAAAGTCTTTAATGTATTTAAGATGTATAGCTATCAAAAATAGAAGTTTTTCCATTATTCTTTGTCCTTTCTATCTTTTATCTCACAACTAGGCATATTTGTTCCTACTGATAGTTAAGGTTTCTGCCTGGGGTGCATAAATGCAAAATACTGGGTTATGTGGACAGGAAGGGTTATGTTGTCCATTAGACAACAGATATTTGATGAAAATGTGCAATCCTATTATATTAATTTTCATCAACCTAATCGGCCCATAATAGTCCTAAGTGGCTTGTCAATTGTCTATTTGGAACTCCAGGAGTGTTGAGATCTGAGAAGCTGGAGAGAAAAATCTGCCCCAGTAATACTTTATAGGGGAAATAACATCAGATCCATGTGCTTACCCCATTGGGCTTTTTTTTACCCTCTGTAACATCTTTCAGATGAATAGTTATAGCTCATAGAAAATATGTCCTGGCTATTTCATATGATCTTGACTATGGATCAGTTCTAACTATACATACAATTTTGCCTGGGTGCTGGTAAGAGCAGGCTGATGAGCTGTGTTACAGAATGCTGCAATTCTTTTATTTTGGGTCTGCACTGTCTGCCTGTCTTATTTGTAGCTGATGGCTAAATTTCTCTCTTTTACAATTGCTGAAATAGCCTTGAAATGGGAACTGCCTGTAATTGATGCAGTGATGTCTACCAGCATTTGCAGAATCTAAATGACAAGCTCCGAACACTAGCCACATCTGGAGTAGCATGTCCAGCTCTGTTTATCCCTGTTTCAAAAAGACATATTAAACTTGGTACAGGCCAGGAAAATTGCTCCAAGTTTTGCATAGAGAATGGGTTTAATTTCAGAAGACACTGAGAACAAGATAAAATGGGAAGATAGAGGCAGACTTTAACTCTCCTTAGCATACAATACTCAGATCACAGCACTCCACTTCCATACCACAGCTGGGTCAAGTCTGTCCTATTCAGAGCATGGTAAGGGTGGTTTTAATTTATAGCAACACGCAGATGCATGTGGCCTGTTTAGCCTAAGAAAAGGTGTGTTAACACCAGTGTTTGGATTCAGATTGATTTTGAAGCCCATCTCCTGATCTGATTGCTTCACCTTGGAGGCTTCAGATGGATTCCTTTCAGGTTAAATTAGTCTAGACAATGTGACTCCTGCCACTAATACCACTCATTCGAGCTCCTGCCACTAATGGAAGCTCAATGGGAGATTCCTCATGAGGCAAAGCAATGGGGCAGGCACCAATCTCTTCTCTCTGATGACCAGTGACAGGACCTGAGGGAATGGCCATGAAGTTGTGTCAGGAGGTTTACATTAGATATTAGGAAAACTAAACTAAGAGACCCCTTGCTGAGCCTTGCTGCCCAGCAAGATTACTCCAAAGACTCCTTGCTTAAAATTAGTTCAAGCATTTTCACAATGTTCTGAGTTAATAAGAGTGACTGCCATGAAGAAATTAAAGACAACCATTAAAATTATAAAGTTCAGGATCATCTTTATAGCCAGACTGAAAAAGGATAAGGAGTTTTTTAAAAGATTTTAAATTTATGGAAAGGATTGCACAATCTGACTGCTCATGTTAATCAGGGAATGGAGAGGGCTTTGTAGATTTTATGAACTGATTCCCAGGGGGGCATATCCTTTGTGACTTGTCAAAAGGTACATCAACTCTGGCACTTCTGTAATCACTGATGTGCACACAGTCTAGCTGGCATATATACTCAGCAAGAAAATTACTGCTAGTGCCCGGGACTCTCGGCCATAACAGATCTTTACTTCTCCCAGGTGCATGCCCTGGGCTGTTGCAAAAGAGAAGGACACCTGCTGCTGTGACAAGTACCTGTCAGCGACCCACTCAGAAGAACCATGCTTTTGAATTTCCTAAGGCTAAAGAGGCAGAAATTTGATTCTGGCCTTTTACTGTTTCCCTTAAAAACTTTGTTAGATTATACTTGCTATATAGGGAATTTTGATGAAAGAATCAAGTACCCGGATGCATCTGAACAGTCAGTTCCTCAGCAGCAATGGAAAAATCTCTGACGAATGCAGAAGACATGCGGTTTTGTGATTAGTGAGCAGGACAGAGAGGTCAGGAACTCTGGGTTTCTCATCTCTCTCACTGTCTTCCTCTGTGTCCTTGGGAATGTCACTTAAACTTCTGTGCCTCAGAACCCACGTATCTGAAATGGAGATCATGAAACTTATCTACTCATTATGATCTGGTCATATTTGTAAAGTCACCTCACATCCTCAAATGGTAGGACTTTATGGGTCCTAAGAACTGTTAGTGTGGGCTGGAAGACATGCAAAGTAAATAGCTAGAGTTCCACTACAGGAATTATTTAAGGAAAGTGTGGGTGTAAGCCTAATATGTCATGTTCAAGAAACACACTTTCTTTGTTTCATTATTCATTTCCCACTTGGCATTCAAAATATTTAGAAATTAATATTTTTTAACATTTGTGGTGTATTTTTCCTGTGACTGAGGATGCAGTAGTTTGTGAAAGTTGGACAAGTTTTAAATAAGCAAAGTAAAAATCCACAAGCTTTGGAAATCTGAGCACAAATTAATATATTCTTTAAGGGGGAATTTTTTTTATATTTACTTACTGAGTGTATTTGTGATAAAATTAAAACAACATGACAACTTGTTTTTCAAGAAATGAGGAACTCCAAAAATATCAGTATGATTGTTACTTAATTCTGTACAGTTTTTAAAATAGTGTTGTTTAGAATGACCTTCTTGAAGTAAATGACATTAAACCATGTATCAAGAACCATCTTAGAGAATTACATCAAGCACCATGTGTTGGTTCTGCCTGCTGTGTCTGCCCATCTCTTTTAGTGCCACAGCTGTTTAGTGCTTGTTCATAATCAGAATGTCTCTCCAATTCCAACAAGAAGCACTAAATCAAGTATCATAATCAGAATTATCTTGAAAGTGTAGCAGCAGTCACCAAACCGTCTGCTCTGCTATCTGGGTTTATTCTACATGTATGAAGGTCAAAGGCTGGCTTGAGATTAAATGGTGGTTGTTCAGGTCATGTCCAACCTGGAGTGTATATGGAGTAAAGATCTGAGGCTGAAATCAAGATGTAGCTGGTTCCAGGACTCCAGGTAAGTTTTAGTTTCAGAGATATATGACCAGTACAAGCAGTGATATGAGGAGAATGTCCCACTGTACTCTCCACTGGCGTGGCCTCGCCTTGACCACTCTTTGCAGTTTTGAGCACCAAAACATAACAAAGATTTAAAGCTATTAGAGACCATCCAGAACTGGGCTACAAAGATGGTGAAGGGCCTTGAGGGGAAGCCATGTGAGAAGCCAAGCTGTGGTCCCCAAAATAGACCAAGACAGATGACTGGCCCTCACCTGGACACAAAGCCATTGACAAGAGCACTCTGGCTGTGTCACTTCAACAGTTCCTTATCCACCAAACCATCCACCCTTCATATCCATGTTTCTCCAACTTGGAGATAAGGATAAATGCGGGACCGAGTCAAAAGCATTACAGGTATTAGAAAGGCCCTATTTTTTAATCTAAGTATTTCTACTACTCTATAGTTTATCTGATCAAGTTCATAAGAGTGCTCAGAAGAATGGGTTTGCCAAACCTACAGAAAGACCAGGGGGAGATAGTGATGAACAGAAGATTTAGAAGGATATTGGGACTTCTTAGTGACAGCACTCACTTGTGTCAGTGCAAAAATGCAGCCTGTGTCTGCAGGGGAAAAAAAGCACAGTTCTTATGTATGTGTAGTTTATGTGACTGATAAGACTACAAGATACATCTTTTTATTTGTATTTTTATTGTATGATTTGTAACCGTGGGGAAAATCAGCAATGAGGTCCTATCAATAGAATGACTTGACACCAACTTACAGTTTTAATGTGATTTTCATGAGGGCTTTGCTTTTTTCTTCAAAAGAATTGGAAGGTAAATAGGCTTTTTTTCACATTCTTAAATCAAAGGAGGTCTCAGTTGTATTGGCCTGGTAGAAATCTCATATGCAAGACAAAGTCAATTATGTGTTTCAGATGTCCTTGTGGAAACTCAGCTATTCTTTACGGCACCTGATTTTGATCCAGAAAACATGCTCCTTCTGGTTTGAATTCAACCCAAAGCTAAACCACAGGGAAAGCTAAGGTCCAGAACTTGGAATAAAATACCACTAAAAGGGCACAAGTGCCACTGTTGAGGAATTTCTTCTACAAGTCATATTTGGTTACATCTCAGTAAAATGCCAGATCAAATTCCTGCCAGTTACTGTGCAAGTTAGATTTGAAAAAATATTCTGGTTACTTTGAGGCAGGGTCAAACAAGGACAAGTTAGGAAAGATCGTGAAGGACAGGCAAGGGTCACACACTGAGAGCAAACCCCACACATTCAGTTCCCAAAATGTACACAGGTAAACAGACCCCTTTCAACTACACAGTTCTCCAAAGCCAGTCCTCTGTTCTGTGAGCCAGGTGCTAGGTAGGCTCAGCTGGACAGTCAAACCTTCCATCATCTCTGTTCAGAACAAAGGTGGGACTTGTGACAAGAAAGGCTAAATTTCACAGCTGAGCCCTACACCACAGCATGTGGCTGACCACTCACAAGACCTAAAGCTCTGTAACTCATTCACTGGTGGAGGAAGTCCTGCAGATCTCTGTGCTAGAGTCCTTGTCTCATGAATGTGTCTGCAGTGGGCACTGAGAAGTTCCCAATGTGAGGCAGCCCAGCTGAGACACAGTCATGGAAGTATTCATGGAGAAGTAATGCTTTTCCAGAAAAGGGGGAAATTCTGTACTTCCTCACTTGCCATGAGACTATGAAAGGGATGGGGCAACCTCTGGCACAGCTGCAGCTCAATATATCCCTTGAGCAGCCTTCTCTGATTCCCAGTGTCTCTTCCTTCATTTTAGAGAGACATTTGATATTGTCATTGTCCATGCCAATGGATTTTACTCGTTTTGTTCATGGCATGTCAAATTGCTTCACAGGATTTTAGTGTATTCAGTCAGGATTTATGAACGGCCTCTAAAGCAGAAAACCTGCTGCTGAATATCTATGCTCAGTCACACTTCGATAACCAGCCACTTAGAAGGTTAAAGTATAACTTCTGTGTCATGGGTTTCCTCTCACTTTACTACAAAAAGAGTTTGCAGACAGGGCTGTATCACAACAGAGCCCTTCTTCCTGTTTGTCTGTCCTATGGCTTCATAAATCTCTGCTTGTGACATCATAATCTGTTGCTGTGGGAATCCTGCTGGTATCACAAACGGGATTACGACCTCTAAGTAGGAGCAAACAGAAAAAAGAGATTGGTTTTGTGAGAAACAAAACATTCTCAGGGAAGATGAATAGATCATTCTCCCAGGCCTTTCAGGATCAGGCTTACCCATGTCCTGGAAACCTGAGATTGGATTCCAGATTGCTGTGTTTTAGTAACCTCATCTTCAGTGTCAAGAACCTACTGAAGACTCCCTTCATACCTACCCTATTTCTGTAACAGCACTCCCCCAAACAAACAAACAAAACCCAAAGGCCAGATAGGGATGCAAAGCCTCTTAGAACTAGTTCTTAGGCAAAACAGAAAAAGATCTGATTTGTAATGAGTTTAAAAACACGTTCCTACCAGACAAGGTAAACTAGCTATTATCCACATGTATAAAACGAGCTTATATAAAGGAAGTTCAATTCAGCCTCTGTCATCTGCCTATTTAATAATTTTATTTTCTTGATTTAATCTCTGAAGAATGTGTCACAAGGGTTTTTTTGGCCATATTACTGTTGATACCTATGTGAAGGGTCCCCTATGGGAACTGCTGTAGGGCACATACATCTAAGGAGTTCAGGGGCCCAGTGGGTCATAGGCAGGTATCAGTGGTATCAGGCACATTTTTTCTTCAGTAAGAGGGAGGAGCACAACACCTTAAGATGTTTGGTGTGTCCATGCTATGACTGACTGAGACCCCTGAGAGACACTGTAGCTTTGGAGCTGATGCCGGTACTCACAGGAGTACTGCAGCTAGAAAAGGAGAAAGGGTCTGGTGCTCTTCTTCATATTTTCCACACAGGGCTCTTCCAATATTTATCCTTTATTGCTAATCTATTCGAATAGAATTTGAAGGAGATGCAAGATCAGTAAAGGCATATGCAAATATAACTTTTTTCTTGTAGGTCATTGCCATAGAAACTATTGCTACAGGATCTAGAGAGACATGGCCAGATCATAAGGCCACAGAAATGAGGGTCTCAGCCTCTTGGGTCCAGTAATATTAATGCTAGTGAAGCTTTATTTATTAGGCAAATTATTTATGTTTTTTTCCTTAGTTTTTCTACCTGCTACATGGGAATACAAATTGCAATTTATCTCACTGTAGTCCTAGCAGGAAGCCTTATTTTGTGTGGACAGGCAGCTGGAAAAGACAACATAAGTGCTTTTGGGAATCACCTTTCAATGAGTCTTCTAGACTCAGGCCTACAGAGTCTTTGCATGACCATAGCCTAAGGACAGTTCCCAGTTTGTGTCTTAGAGCAATAACTGTGTCATCCAGCAGATCCTGACTCTTCACCAAGTGGTGGATCTAAGTAAAATCAGTCCACAAACCATGTGTCCTATCCTACAGCTTGTGCAATACCTCTGCACCAGGGCAGCACCTGGGGCCAGCAGGAGGGTGTCTAGGATTGCCCTTACAACCCTCTAGGCACAGATAGCCTGTTTAGTAAAATTAAAAAATTATTCCTTCAAATAAACCACTCTAGCTGAGGATGTTGTTTCTCAGTGAACAACCTTTGACTGCACTGTAGCCTAAAGCAGTCTTTGCCCCATGTTTCCTGCTTATGTTCTTGAAGAATCTCTTGTGCTGGCAGTAGCAATTGCAGAGCCTCCCAACACAGAAAACTGATCTCTTTCATTTTCCTGTAAGTTTTTCAGACAAATCAGCTTATTCATACGGTTGATGATATGACAGCTAATCCTGAGGGAAGGGACTCTGTGGTCAGAGCACAGGGGAAGAGCTGAACTGCTGCATTTGGCAGAAGCCCACATTCAGACTGGGCTAAACTGTTGGAGAAATGGTTCCCTAACCGATCTATTTTGTCACCATTCTCTTGCTTTCTTTTACCATAAGCCTCATTCCTCTGGGTGGGTACTGAAGGACTTCACTTTGTTTTATTACAGTTGCTTCCCAAATTTTCCTGGGCAGGTGAACAACCAGGTAGTGGAGAAGTCTATATTAGATCTTGAGAGAGTACTGGAGTGGAGGGTACTTGGGGAGGCTGAAATAGTTGTTGAAAGGTATTTGCTGGCTGGTTTCTAGGAGACAGCATGACTCATTGCATCTTTCCTTGTAGTCTGTGCCTCTCAACCATTTATCAACTAACACACTTGATCAAGACTGATAAAAAATCTTTTAGAAAAATTATAGAGAGCTGCACTATAGATGGGAACATTAAAGTGTGGAAATAAAATGATTGCTGAAGATAAGGTCTGTTCTACTAGCATTGAAGAATGTAGGCTCACATTCATCTCAAGGGATTTATTGGTGGAACTCCCGCTAGTGCAAGTAATAAATGCATGCATAAATCCCTTTGTATCTTGACAATTTTCCCCTAACCATACTTTGATGAAACTTCACAGTCAGCAGTCTTTCTGTGTTTGGGTGTGTGTGCGTGTGATAAAATTATTATTGCCATTATTTTCTTCAGCACTGCCTAAATATATCAAAGCTAGAAAAGATTCTTAATTTTAGTTAAAAAGCATAATTTACACCATTTATAAGAACAATAAATAATGGTAGTTGCAATAATAACAGTAATGGTCCAGAACATGATTTTAGAATCACAAAAAAAGCAAATGTGGTGTAATAATCATAAATAAGTAATAGCTGGCAATTAACACATTGCATTTCAAGCTCTGAAAGGAAAAATGACACTAGGGTGATAAGGCTGTTTTCTGCAGCTCATTTAGAATAAAGGTGTAAATGGCATACATGACATTTCATCACTGAATATGCCCAGAGATTAGAATGCAGGAAGGAAGTCAGAGCCATCATATGTAGGTTGCACAGGGAAGTTCAGCTACTGCTGTAAAATGTACAGATTTGGTCTTATAAAAACAGTCCTTTGAATGCCTTTTCTGACAAGCAGGAATATGTTGTCAAGCATTTGATTCATCAAATGTTATCTTCACTATACAAGAAAAGTATTCTAAGCCCTGACAAAGCCCAATAAGAAGAAAATGAAGTAAAAAAGAACAAGTTTGCTATGCATCCAGAAAACAAATCAATAAAAATGACAAAATTCCTTTTTATGAAAATATAGTGCTTCCATTTTGAGCTTGAGGAGGTAAAAGGCTCTGTTCATGTTGAATTTTAAAACACAAAGCTGAAGAAAGCAGATTACATTTTCCACAGTGTGTACCTGCTTTAGAGCTGTAAACCTAGTTTTAAGAAGTTTAGATGCCTATAAACAATGTGTTCAGGATGGAGATGCTAAAAGTCATGGATGTGCACCAGAGAGTGCAATTTCAGAGCACAGATCTTCTTCTGCACCCAGGTGAAATCCACGCAAGGGGGAGGTTGTATGAACAAAAACTAAATTAAGAACAAAACTCTGGCTGTGGTTAATGCCTCTGGCAGCCTGCTGCACCTCAAGTGCATGGGCAGCTGCTCTCTTTGTGCGTCAGGGCCCGACGCTGTGGTGCTGCTAAACAAACTGGAACTGGAGACGGCTTCCTCCTGACCACGGGCTCCTCTGTGCTGCAGACAGGCAGCTGGCCCCGAAACAGAGCAGCCACCCACGCAGGGCAGCCTGGCAGAGAGCTGAGAGCACCAGCAGCCTGGGCCAACCCAGGCCCTCCGTGCTTGGACCTGTCACCGGTGACTCACGGTGAAGCTTGGCATTCTTCCCCAAACGTGTTTTTATTTGTCAGAAAGGCTGGAAATGTTTTATCTAGCTCAAAACTTCAGTTTTGTTTTGGTAGAACTTCTACATGCATGTGCGCAAAGGGTACACTAAAGTGTCTTTGAAATACATATTCCATTAACCAGAGGAAATTAGTATTCGGATTAACTACAGAGCCTTGCCTCCTAAGTGCCTCTGCCATTTTACTGGGAAGTCTACATTTATCTCAGATATTTCAAGTTTCAATTATTTAAAAATAATACATAATCCTTTTATATGGCTGTACCTTAAATTCCTGTGCATCTCTATCAAGACTATTATTTGCTACAGAAAAAAAAATACATGGAAGTGGGGAAAAAAAATGCTGGCACCCAAGTGATCTGTTCTCCACCAGCATGTGAGAGAAACAGGTTCTCTTCCAACCCTCTTGTTCCCCAGGCTGTCATGGGCACCGAGTGCTGCAGAGATAGCAACAGCAGCTTCTCCAGCTGATTAACCAGAGACAGTGACAGACTTTAACAGGAGTGCTACCCAGCACTCCAGAGCCAAAGGAATAGTTGCCTCAAAATAGAAGCAGATGGATCTGCGCAAAACGGTGGGACTTTGGAATTCAAAAAAGTGTGTTAGTGGCAAGGGAAAGAGGGAATTGTGTATCTCATTCTAAAAGGAATATGTACACTCTGTCTCTTACTATCTATTCCAGCAAGAAGATAAGGAGGTCAGGCTGTACTGAAATACAATGAGCTGTGGTAAACCATGATTTTAAAATATGTTGAAACCTTTAATAGTAACAATAGAATATATTTACAAAAGATATCATGTATAGATAATTTATACAGGGCTAATTATCCTGGTAATAATTATAAGTAGAAACAAACTTGGGGTTTGGTGGTTTTTTTCATATATTGGACAAGTCAAGTGAACTCTGGAAAGCAGAGAAATGTCCTATTTTACAAATAAGGTCCAAGTGTGGAGCTGAATTTGGAATTTTTCATTGGGATTTCCTGAGTCTCTGAGAGATATTTGCTGATATAAAGATCAAACACAAAAGTCAGTAGGCCTGAGTCTCCAGCAGTTTTTTACACCAGGGTAACTTCTTGGAAGTCAGTGAAATTGCTCTAGAACTGTACTCTGGTAACTGAAAAGAGAATTATCCTCAAAGGATAACTTCCTGTCAATTTATTGATCTGATTCCAATGTAGCAAATCTGCATCCTAAGTGCATGTTGCAGAGCTTTGGGATTGCTTTATACTGCTCTGAGAGGAAGTCACTTGTTCTCCCACTCTATCACAGATGTGCCATAGTGTCCTCCAAAGCACTGAAAATTACACTTACCACAGGATTCAGCTTGTCTTTGGCTACAGACTTCTAAAGATTCACTCTCTGTTAGAAAATCACATGGGATTGAACCCATTCTCCAATCTCCGGGCTTCACTCTGGGCTAACTTTTTTCTCATACACATGATTAAACTCTCTTAGCCTGTAAAGCAGCCTGACCGCATTTAACACGCTTATTGAGGATGTGTCAGGCCCATGCTGAGCCCCAAACTGTGTGTGGGCACTGTCTGGGAGAGTGCTGGGCTGCTGCTGACCATGCTCACAATTTGACCATATGGATAGTCATGCACTGGTGCACAGGGCTGTGCAATTGCCTGGCTCAGTTTAGTAGTGTAAAAATGATCTTGGTGTCTAAGCCTGTCTGCTGCCTCTTAAATGCCCTTCTTAGAAAAACTGACACTTAGAGATGCCCGTTTCTCCTCATTGAGTTTGGAAAAAAACAAAAGTCACTCATTCAGATCTAGACTTTGACTTTCTCATGCCTAAAGTGAAGTGTCTGCTAACCCAGAGTGTTTTGGGGACACCGTGTATGTCAATCAATGAAGAAAGAAAAAGGTTAGATTTCTTACTGCATGTGCCTGGATTTAGTATCTGGTAAAACTGAATCTCCGAGTAAAGAAATAAAGAGTGAAAATAAGGCAGTCTCTGACACATGTAGATCGATGCAGAAGCAAGCACTCACTGAGACAGGCCAGATGCTGACACCATGCTTTTCTCCTGTCTGCTCTGTAAGCAGTATAAACAGTAATAGACATTGTATCATTTTAAATTGCCTCATCGAATGTAATGCTGATTTTAGACTGTTTTGAACCTCCTAGCTACCAAGGAGCAGAGAATATTTACTCTCATCTTAAAAGATTTTACCTGGCGAGACAGAGCAAACAGCAGTCAATACCATTAGGGTGAGCAAGACCCTTCTGCACTCCCAGCAATTCTTCGGGGCACAGTCCCTGCAGAGCCCTGAGGGATCTCAGACTAAAGTGGAAAAGCAGAGTAATGGGCATGTCAGCACAGTGTGATTCATCATCAGTCAAGTTAAAGTTTGGGGGACACATGGACACTTACCCTAATGAAAGGAGAGTAAGCTCCCACTTACTGCCCTTGTTACCTAATGCTGGACATGGCCTCAGTGCTCAGTTAGATTTGGCAAAGACCCAGAGACAGATGCTGATATCCAAAGTTGCAGTTGCTGATTCTTTCAGTGTCCCTTGATGCATCTGATTAAAGCAAATGATCGATACTAAACTTTGAGAAAAACGAGTGTGGGGATGTTATGGATGACAGCCCATGAATAAATAACTCTGATAATGGCATTTGTCTTACTATAAAGCTCATTCATAATTTAGCAAGAATAATGCCCATTAAAGAACACCTAGAATGATCACTGACAAAATAAAGAGTTAATTGGTTTCTATCTTCTGGGAACTCTCATAATAAGCTCAGTATGGAAAACTGGCTATGAACTCTATATAGCGATTATAAAAGTATCCACTCTCCAGGTTACCTCCTCCTCATTTAATCTTTCTGCAGCACTTTTTGGACATCTGCTTTTGATATATGTTCTCTAAGTTGGAAAGGAAAAATGGTGAGAGAGGTCCTATCTCTTTTTCACAAAAATAAGGAAGAATTTGACCCAATCACCACTGAAGTCATCAGAAACTGATTTGGGTCCCAAAGTAAATATCATGGGAACCTTAAAGTAAATACTGCTCCTTATTAAGCAAATAAGTGTTGCTGTATGCTAAATTTAGAGGAAGAAATAACCCAGTTATGTCAGACGAGTTATGTACTTTAATAAAATGTAGCTTGAATATTCATCCCATACAGTCATGTAATGCCTATAAAATGTTTCCTGCCCTACTACCACAAAAACAGTTTGCAGATGTCTTTTAATCTAGAAATACTGTCTGTCTAAGGCAAGGAGAGAATGCCAATACCAGAGCCTTGCTTCTCCAAAATACAACTGGTTTGTATTTTCACATAAGGATTGCGCATATGCACTGGCACATCTGCTCACTACGCAGTCCCACAGCCTGGAATGGATAGCACTGACTTTGGGGATTAATGTCAGCCTCACTTGAATAACAAACACTTGTACTCTAACAGTCTTTGGAGCACTCAGACAGGATACACTTTTCTGGATGTTGTGTCAAAACACAAAGCACCATCCCATCCTGCCCTCACTGGGCGATCACCTGTTTCTATTTAATGTCTTCTATTTGACAAGAATAATATGATGGTGATGGAGCCAGAGTGTTTCAGAAGCATCCTGGAACAATACTCCATGTGGAAAATTATGATGTCCCATAGTGCTCCACATCTACCCCAACTATATTAAACACTACATAAAACAATCTGCATTCCAGACGTTCTCTTTAGATATTGTAAGTATGCTATGCCTGTATTTATGAGATCAAAAACATGCCAAGATTTTAAATCCATGATTCTGAATAGAAACTTTGTGTTTCACACAAGACTGAGCTGAGGATATTGCTCCCCTCCCCTCAATATGCCACAGCCTCAACTTTGAATGTGACCAAAAATGTCACCACTGTCACTTCTCTTGAATCAAAAGACAGAAAAGCAGGAAGGCTTATCACAGTGTATTCTAGACACCCTTAGAGACCAAACAGTTGGGGTACTGACAACCAGTGACTCCCTACAATTCGTTTGATGCTTCTGCACCCAAAGCCTCTTCTGACTCTTGGTTATGCTGGTCAACATCAGCAAACAGTCGTGGCTAATTGGCACTTGGTAAGCAATTGTAAGAGAAATGTTTTCACAGGCCTGAAGGGCGAGGCAAGGGAGAGGTGTGAGAGGGCAGGGAGGCAGCCAGCTCCCCTCAGCCCCACTGGCAGCAAGGTTTGCCATCATCTCCAGCCACACAGGATTTGTACCACAAGCCCCTTACATTGCTGAGATTTCTCCCTCCCCTTCCAGGCCATTTCAGTCTCTTTTTCATGCTGTAGTCTGTAGAAGTGCAAACAGCAGGGGGCTGAGGTACCAGGACAGATGGATGGAGCAAAAGAGGAGTCAGGACCAAGGGTGAAAGCTGTTTGTCCTCCATGGAAAAGTGTTCCCATGGTTCTGTCCCACTGGACAGATGTAACCCAGGACAGGAAACCACCTGACACAGTGAGGGGAACTGCCTTGCACACACACACAGAAAAAGCACACACACACACACACACACACACACACACACACACAAAGGTGTGGTGGGAGGAAATAATGCAGACTGGAGTCCCTTGAGCTCAGAGAGTTTCAGAACAAGGACCTGTGCCATCTGGGCAGTTTTGTGGTAGTTTTTCTTTTCCCCAGGGGCAGATGTGGGTTTCCTGGAATAATATGTGTGCACTTCCATGTGCTAAATTGCACTTTCCTCCTGTGGCTGTCCAGAGTGAATTGTGGAGGGCTGAAGCATGCTAATGTGGACAGCTTGCACTGTATGTACCACATGAGCCATTCCAGGGAGATTTTAGTCTCCAAGGATAGCAGCCCAACATACTTAATGAACACTGTTACTTTCTATTATTTCCTGTAAGAGAAAGTGGAGAGAGATGATTCACTAAGGAAATCTGCATAATTAGGGTCCATCATTTCCTACAGATGGGAACATCACAGGCAAAGCAGAATACTTCCCCCCATCCTTTTAGCAATTCTTCTCAAGTAGCTGCTAGCTTCTCCACCTCTGGGAAGGGAGAAGGAAGAGCTAATGCTAAAGAAATCTTCACCAGAACTGCTTCCCTCTTGCTGCAACTGCTTCTTCTCCCCCGCTTTCTAACTCCACATCTTTTCTGCTTAGGAAACGTGCAGTTTGATTTCATTTTCTCTTATGATGCGTGGCTTATGCCGATTTATAAATCACATTCTAACCACAAACTGAATTTTGGTCTGGCAGCTTAAGAACAGCATGTTTGGTGTGCTGAGGCCTGGTCTTTGCCAGGATCTGCCCAATGCCATGGGAATGGCACAGGTTTCCATAGATCAGTCTTCAAAGAAGAAAAGTCTTAAATCCCTGCTTTGGCCAGGCTCATATTCTGTGCTGCCTCTGTCCCAGCAGACAGGGTAACCCTGTGTGATGTTTGCAGGCAAGGGATTTTTCAGCCAGTGGTCACTAAGTGGGGAAGAGGGAGGGAAAGGAGATGTGGAATAGTTCCAAATGCTGAGAAATGTGGCATCACAATTTATATATTTTATATTATATTACAAGAATATAGTGGCATACATTTCTTAATATTAAAATAACTTCTAGATGGTCATCTAGTATGAGGTAAAATTCACTGCTATCAGCAATGGTAGATCCCACTCTACTCCACAACCTCCTGTTCAGGGCTAGCTGTGGCATGAGTTTGGACAGCCCTCCTCCCTTCCCCAGGCTGGTTTAATTCACTACTTAGACAGGAAACTAATTCAAAGAGGGTGAGGAAAGGCTGGGAGAGGACTAGGAGAGGGTTAGATTTCTGTTGGCTCAGTGAGTTATACCAGTCCAGGGACACATCTGGAAAAAGGACAGAGCAGGTATAAAGGAGGAAGCAGGGCCATAGGACTAGGAACAGGGTAGGGGAAGAAAACAGAGGGGAGATCAGTATTTCAATAACAGCCAATTCTTTTACTTTCTAGATTGCTCTTAGAACAGCACTCTATATATCAGTATGAAGGTACAAAATACCCGTCTAGGACCGCTCTAAGTTACGCATCATCACAGTGGGTTTGCTTTCAAAACTACTTCAACGGAAAAATCACCTATAAGCAAAGATTGGTGGGGGCAGACATAAAATGTGCTAATCAGGTCTGAGTTTACCTTCATTCAGAAGCTCTGAGTAGCTGAGCAACATCAGAGCTGGAATGTCACACTTGAGGATGTCTATTGACCTCTTCTACCTTCAAAACTTTCCCCAAGTTTTTTTTCAGTTGGGTGTTTGCATTTATGTCTTATTCTCTTATTCTGCAATTCTTATTCTTATTCTGCAAACTGATAGGAGAGGCTTGGAACCTGGATTGCTTGATATTTTTAATATAGTTTTTAGATTTTGATGCGCTTTAAAAAGAAATTTTATGACAAGTGAACAACATATAACTCTTCAAAAGAAAATCCTCACAATATTACTCTTTATGTAGCATTGATCAAATTAGCATATCAAACAGATTTTCTAAAAAGTGTTCTTGTGATGACAGATTATCATAATCTCAATTTTCTGGTAAAGCACATGGACTGTATAGTTTTCAGTTTGCTTTTATTTTTTTTCCTCTCTTTTGTTTTCTAATATATTAAATTATCTTATCTCCAATGTTAATCCACCTTTCTCAGTAGCTCAATATATTACCTAAACAATCATTTTTCACAGCTCTGAACTCAAGTCCAGCAAAAGTGGGAACTTTCATGGATCGTGTGAGAAAGCCTTTCCTTGTAGGCCTCTAAGTATTAATCAGTTTGGATAGGTTTTGTATACAGTCATAAGCACCTCATTTTTTTGTGATAAATCTTCAAAAGGCAGAAATTAGCCCCTCTGCCATCCACCTTTTAAAATAAGGATAATTACCCTCAGCTTCACAGTAGCTGGAAATTTTAAAATTACACATAAAACCTCTGTTGCACCTAAAGACAGATTGAAATGTTTTGTACCTTTTTTATTCTTCCAGCACTGTTAGTACTCTTACTGCTTTGTAGATCAGTAGTAGCTTTTCCTAAACAGTAGCATAAAACATAAATCAGGGGGTCCTTTCGGCAATATTAAAAGAGCCATTTTTGTGATGTGATTAGTTTATTATGAAAGTATTCACCAGCAAACCTCTGTCTGGAGGAGCAGATTGTGAACAGGGCTAACAAATGGCAGCCTGCCGCTCACAGAAACCACAGACCTCACCGATTTCCCCAAAAAGCAACTGCCTGAAGTTTCTTATCTCTTCTAAAGTTTCACACTAAATCGAAGACCTCGACAAGAACTTCCTGTTCCCTTGTAAAACCCCTTCACCTAAAACCGGCTGGAAACTTGTGACCTTCAAAGGTGAGATCTGAATATCAGCTCTCCCCTTGTGCCACTTTGCAATACAAAGGAACCTCTGAGCTTTAATTGTCAGACAAAAGACTCTCTTTTAGTCTACACAGTCCCTTTAATTAGGGTCTGCATGTGTATACATCAGTGACCTTTAATGGCAGGCCATTAGCACCTTTAAACATTGCACCCTGATTGGTTTAGAGTCTGTGCAGAGAATGTTTTCGGTATTAAAGGTCTCTTTAATCTAAGGGAAAGGATAATAAGATCCATTGCTTGGAAACAAAAGTCTGCAGAATTTTGTACCTGCTTGTTGTTCTACATTGAAGACACCTTGCCACTGAAAAACCTTCCCCAAGTGTGGTCTCACTTGGAATTTAAAGCCCCTTAGTGTTGACAAAATGAAACCAGTAAAGAGCGGTAAACAGCAGGAAAGGAGTGTAAAGTGTAGAGGAGCATTATACATCTGGCCACAGAGCTGTTTATGACTCAGTTAAGGGAGCTCAGCTGAATCACTGTAACTGGCTCTCCCCTGGGGCTCCATTATCGTCCTTGGGGCTGGATTCTTTCTCCAACCTTAGCCCTGTGTTACCACCACCAGTCTTTGTGGTGTTACAGACTGAACTAAGCAAAGGAAATAATTTTAGGGGGAGCAGAGGGAAAGGTAACGAAAAAACCCCAGCCTAGGCTTCTTCTCTGTTGGACCAAACTAGATTAATTCGTTGATCTGCTTCGTGGCAAGACCTCACCAACCACCAAACCCACAAAATCGGGAAGAGTGCTTTGTGGTTCAGCCTAAGGAATCACTGCTGTGGGGTAGTGCCACAGCATTGCTGCCAAGAATTTAACTTTTTCATGTTGCTTTGCAAGGTGAAGTTGTCAAAACATTGAAATGATCAGTTAGTTATCATTAAGCTTAGTTATATGGAAAAACTGCAGAACAAAAACTACTAGAACTCTAAAGGGTTAACCTCAGTTGTGTGCCCAGGTCTCCTGATAGAGGATTTTCATCATCTGCAGCTTTCCATTAAGAAACCCTTTCCTCTCTAGGAAGCATTATGTTCTGTGTTCCTGGTGATCATGGCTGTCATGGTGATGTTTTTTCAGGCCTTTGAATAGGAAATTGTTTATGGTCCATTTAAAATAAAATAATCTTAAACAAAAAAGGTGCGAATTAGTTCTACAAAGCCATAGTAGCAAACTTACTCCCAGCTGTATCAGGAGTAAAATTACCACTTTAAAATATAATGCCTTCTATTGTGCTTATACATGGTCCCCTTCTAATTCACCTAATGATTTTCATCATAAGTTTTCCACTCCTTTGCACCCGTTCAGGACAGGCCTACCTAGTCACCTTCTGCTCTCTAATACTCTTAATGTCTCAGACACTGTCATTTCCTACTTCATATTCTGGCACAGAGGTACATTTTCCACTTTCACAAACATTCCAGTGATGGGGACTCTGCCACCTATACCTATAGGATCCCACCTATGCCTTTATCTCCCTGATAACTGTGAATCTCTAATCTGTCTCTTCAGGGCACCTATAAAGATTTTCAAAATCACTCCTTTGCTACGAGGAAAGCAAAGGCCTAGTAGGCCTTAAAATGTGGAACTTGCAAAATATATTGCACTCCAGGGAGATGCCAGAAGTCCTTGGGCAAGGATTTAGATGAGTTCTGAGGTGGGTAAGAGATACTAATCATCATTTCAGTGCTGAAGGTGCCACCATCACTTTCAAACACCAAGGTGGTACAGATTGCAAAGGCATAATCTCAAATCATATTTTGTTGCAGATTCTGCATCTGACTTGGGTAAAACTGGGAAAAAACAGTGTGTCTGGATCCTCAGGAACTAGGACTTTGCCAGCCAGCAGTCATTTTTGCATCCTGATCCTTCACAACCAGTAGATGCTCCTTCCTGTCAACACACAAACAGCTGGAACCACTTAGATTATTGTTGTCGGATGTGAGAAAATGTTCCTTTACCTTCCTTTGGCTTCTTATTTTCTTTTCCACTGGTCTCCTCCTCACATAGAAGCTGTTGGCTAAATCTGCATACAAAACTCTTTTCTCTTCTCCCAGACTTGTTATCTGTCTTAGGCAGACACCCAAGTCCCTTCTGACTTCAAAGTTTTCAGCGTGCATGCCAAGAAACAGCCATGTCTCATGCACTCCTTCTCCTCTCAACCTCCTCCTGACTTCTCCAGGCTGTAAAACTCCAAAACCGAGTTTTCAGTTATCCAGAGTCCAACTGTTTATCATAGCAATACCCACCAGGGTTCCTGGAGGAGTCACGGCGATGAGACTGAGCATTCCATCAGCACTGGAGAGAGCAAACATAGGCCCTCCCTTTGAGAGAATGCCCATGTGATGCTGACCCTTCCCCTGCCAAAGCCCAAAATAACTTGTTTAGGAGAGTAAAAACACAGTTAGCCATCACTCCCTGCAGATAAGCACTTGTAATCTGACAGTGCTGGGTCATGTTTGCTGGGGAGATAAGTTGGAGGCTGAGGCACAGGAAGTGCTTTGGCCAAACAATGTTTGTGGGGATGCCTGGCCTGTCCCCAGTTCCTGAATTAGCAACATCCCTTTTTCAGCTCTGCAAGAGGTCTGGTGGCACCAGTCTAACCAAATCAGGGAAAATCTTTGCAAAGAGGTCCTTTTGCCACCCTGACCTGGAGCATGGCATTTGTAAGAGGAATTATCTGTGGTTCTGTGCTACCAATCTCCTGCATGATTCTAGTGCAGTCAGCCTGCCTACACCATTCCTGTTAAAGATTCATGACCAGTTGGAAATTCTCATCTCTTTTTCTCTCGTGAAAGAGCATCATTCACAAAGCACTGTGCATCCCACACTGTGAGATGTCGGGGGCCTCAGGGTGTCTCTCCAGAACATTGGCTGTTATGGCAGAAGAGAACTCCCAGACGTCAAACCTCCAAATAAGGAATATTTGTGAGTATGAAGAAAAGGAAATGGTTGGGAGATCAACAACTTTTTGGTTATTTCACTCAATATCTACAGAAATCATCCCATAAAGGAAGTTTCCATGCTGTGGCCTGTCCATCTGTGGCAGACCAACCAAATGTACTTGGATTGCTGGCAGAGGAGTTCACCTACAGCAGCCACAAATTTCACATGGGGAAAGGTCAATAATTAAAAATTAATTGAGTAACAAGGGAGTTAGAATAGCAAAAGACAACCACAGTCATTAACAATGTGTGCCAAGATCTTTATAATTTATTGGCTGTTTTTTTGACAGGAAAAACCACTACTTTTTTATTATTATTATTATGACTGCTCACATTTTGTAATTGAAAGTATTGTGGCTTCAAAAATTTTATGCCAGCCAGTCTGTGAGGCTTTAGCCTCAACTCAATACATAAAGGAGCTCTTCTTAACCGTGATGCTCATCAACAGTGTCAGAGACTGTAAGGGGAATTTCTCTGCTAAATGCAAGTGTGACTCTTGCCCAGGTTATCCTCAGTATCTGGTATCTGGTTAGTGTATCAAGTTTTTATGGAAGCCTGGGGTGAGCAGTATGGATGCAAATGTCTGCTCTGTGGATAACTAAGATTAAGTGAGATGACTCTGAATGTGTTCGTTTGCAGTGCAATCTCTTCCAGCAAATCCACCTTTATTTTCTGTATCCTGAACAGACTAGAGAGAATATCAATGCAAGCCATCTTCATTAGGTGTCTGTTTACGTTCGCATCTTTGGGCAGATTGCTATCATCCTTCCAGAAAAGGATGCAAATGGTAAATTGAATGTTTCAGAAATCTCTAGCTTGGCCCCTTAATCTTGGAGATTTCTGGTTAGACATCTTCAAATACCCCATAAACACTTAGGAAAATATCCCATATTGCAGTGAAACAGATAAAGCATAATTCATGGGAATTGTTCCTTCAGCTTGAACAGATTTTTGTTCACATCCAATGCTTTCAAATGGAATTGCAGTTGGACAGCTGTCCATTTCCATGACATTTTGTCATCTGGGACATAACAGGAAAGGATCTTAGATATTTGATTTAGTGGATAAGTACTGCTTTGACTAATTTGGCTATTTGAACTCAACAGATGCAAGTGTGGACAATTTGGAAAGCACCTGCTGTCTCCAGGGATATTTGTGAAAATGAGGTGCTGTCTCTCTTGAGGCTTATCTTGGCAAACAAAACCCAGTAAACCTAAGCCCAGTATTACAAAATATCTCTTACTATTTTACATGTCTATTTTTTTGGTGGTGATGGTTGGTTTAGGTTTTTTCAATCTGTGAGAGCAAATAGATCCTAATTAAGTTAAATCAATTGAAAGGGGCAGAGAGAGAGAGAAAAGGAGAGAAGAATATTTCAAACAAGCTATTTTTGGTTTTGCTTTCACAAAACTTTTTCTCCCTTTGTTTATATGGCTGGGCTCAGATTCAGCTAAAACAGCTGATTCCAATAAAGAAGTACTGGCAGCTTTCAGACCTGCTTTCCCTCTTGAATCTAAGAGAAAAACAGAAAGGAGTTTGCAAACTTTTCCAAGTGGACCTGGAGGGGCTCACTTTCTAGAATTTGAATGTCTGGCAAAAGAACTCAGGCTAATTATAGTATCTGTATGCTCTCAGCTTCCCAAACCCTTTCCTGGTCTTTTCCCAGAGCAGGAAAAAGGAATGTGCAAGACTTCTATTGCCAGTGAATGGCAAAATCAGGAGCCCCCATTTCTTCTCTTTCTCCAGCTGAACCCACACCTGCCTTGGACAGGTTCATCCATAACAGATGTCAATTGCATGTGTCATCCTTGTAATTTGGAATTGCTAAAATGTGAGACCACACCAAATTGACAGCCTGTATCCTGCTAAGACAATTTGTCAGTTTTCATTTGTAGCAAGCTGTGTGGCAATGCCACTGCTAGTTAAAGGGTCAGTATGATTTTCATTTCAGGTTACCTGTTCTTTCCGAGGGCCTCTAGAACTTCTCTCTTGTGGGATATAGAATTCCTTTTGCAACAAGCCACAGATCTGCCTGGGAAAGCTAGACCCATAACAGAGTGCTTGAGAATACATGCAGGAATGGCTCAGTTACCTGCTTCTTATTAAGGACTCTGTCTTCCCAAAGGCTGCATCACTGCAGTGAAGAGCAGCTGGAAATCCACTGTACATTTTCAGACTAAACCATTCCTTTACATAGGCAGACAGATTATGAGCAAATAGCTAAACGTTTTTGGATCCTTAAATATTCTCCATTGCAATGAGTTAATAAAGATATGGTTTTTTAATCTGGCCAAACCAGTACATGGGTTCATTGTGAGAGAAGCATAAGGAATCCTGCCATAGATGTGTTTTGGGAAAGCTGGGTACAACAGCAATAAAATATGATCCAGAGAACAGATCAACATCCCCCCAGGGACGCTGGTTTGGTCTGAGACAGAAGTGTCCTGAGGAAGAATTTCACAGCTGGCCCTGCTTCCTTCTCCAAACGTATCTGTAGCACATCCTCCAATGCAATCCCTTGGATGTCATGATGTGCCTGTATGCCAAGAGAATCACCAACTGCCCAGCCAGGGATTCTTTTTACAGTCCTTTCTGTACAGCAGAGTAGGGGATGCCATCTTTTGACCCAGAATGCTTATTCTGTAAAAGAGTCTATTGTTCAAACAGGAATTGTAAAGTGTTTAAAATATTTTTTTACTATTATTTAAATATAAATATTATGCCTTTTAGCAAGAGCTAGTAGTTTATTTTTCATGCTGTATTTCACCTGTGGACAATGTTTTCTGTCCATTTATTTCTGAAGCTTTATTTTTTTTTAATGTTTTTGTATGTGTAATGACTTACTTATACATTTAATGAAAATGCAAAAAAGCATGGAAAATTAATATACAGCAAATAATGTTTCACCTGACATCGCAGAGGGGAAATTACCTTCTGAGCCCTATAATGTCCATACTATATTTGTATGCATTCTTCACTTTTATCATTATTCCTACCTTCTGATATTTGTTTGCAATTTTTGTCCTGGACTTCTAATACATTATTCAAACAATGAGTATCTCCTAATTTCCACTATCTTCTCTGATAACCTTGAGCCTCTTTTTATCTCAAAAACTGAACAAATGAGCCTGTTTTATTTTTATATGCTGTTTGCTGAGCCTCAGCTAAGCTTTGGGTTTGAAATACTCAGACTTAGTGGAACCATAGGTTTGAATACAAGCAAGTTAATCTTTCCAACACACAAACCTGAAGTGGAACACCGTTCCTGAATGAATAAATTCTTCCTCAAAATCACACCCAAAATGCCAGGCTTTGAATGGGGATCTTAAAATCAGACTTTCTTAGAGGTCGCCTTATAGAAGATGAGTAAGTTCTGAAGACAGAGCCCCTCATGAACCATAAACTTCCACTTGCCAGCTCCTGTTTTATGGAGCTCAGAAGATAAAATGTGCATCTGCACAGATTTCTGCTGCAGCGGTACAGCACGCAGAGAGAAAGTAGTTTCAAGGGACAAATGAAGCCAGTTAGTATATTGTAAATCCAAACCAACACACTAAACTCCACCCAAAAATCAATAAGCAATCAACATAAATCACAAGGCACCCAAAATATAATAATCTCAACATTTCTCCAGTGAATAGCCAGAGTCCTTTTCTCTATTCTAGCAAAATTATTCCAACAGATTTAAGAAGCAGAGTTTACATAGATCATTTTAGTGTGGGTTTGCACACTAAAATGCATGAAGATTGTACTCGTCTGCATGCAAAGATAAAAAAAGCTTTTCCAGCTGCTACTATGACAATCATAGAATAACTGAGAATCAAATCAGACTATTCACTGGTAAACCAAAAAAAAAACAAATGGCTGACAATTACCTGCAATCCAACTGAAAGATATATTTCTCATAATAATCCCATTTTTTTATCTGGTTTGGGCATAGTGACAGGATGCCAAACTGGCTACAATAGGACTGGGTCTAGGCCGTTGCTATACTAATCCTCAAGAAAAACCAAAGACAAGACAAAAAAATTTATTTAGAAAAAAAACAGTAACGTAACTTTTCAAATAAGGAAAATAAAGTAACCAAGGACAAATTAATAGAATTGTTGTTTGTACATCTTTTTCATCATCCACTACATCCATGCTTCCAGGAAACTTCTTTACTGTGGAGTAGAAACAAACTCTTCCCTGTACACTTTGGGTCCTAGACGAGTTGTTTTCCTCACCTCTGAGGCCTGGCTGGCTTCTCCCAGCACTGGGCTTCTATGTCCCTGTTCCTTTGCCAGGTTCATCCTGCACTCCCTTCATCACTTTGTGTCCAAACATGCTCAGAGGCCTGATGAGGAAGAACCACCTTCCCTTCCCCCAAGCCCCACATCTCCCAACAACTCCCTTAAGGGAAGACACATATAGTTGTGAAGATACCAGCAGAGCAAACATCATCTGACTCACAATCTGACACAAGGCTCAATTATGTTTCATATAACCACATGGCAATACCAGCCAGACCCAGGAACAAGAATTTAACTGGGCCATCTGGAGCAGAGAAGAGAAAAGATAAAAGCTGACGTGTGTCTGTTCAATGAAGGCAGCTAACCAGGACTTCACACCAACACCTTCAAAATCTTGTTTTCAAGCTGAGCAAGGGAAACAGAGCAGGATAAACTCTTGCAAAATAGTTCTCAGAAGAGAGAAGGCAGCTGTCTGAGCTTACTCACAAGGATTTTCTCTGAGTAAAGAATAAGAGAAGTGCAGTGCACACCACTCAGGTTTATAGTCATTTCTAACAGTATCCTGCGAATAGCCAAGGGGATATGTGTAACTGCTCTGACTTCATCCATCAGTAGCAGGAAAGTCATTTGCCAGCCCAACAAAGTCAGCCTTCACATTATGCCCTGACAAGCTTTAATTACATATATATGCATATATTGTGTTTGTATATGTGAGAGTATACAGAGATAAAACCTGTAATTTTTGTCTCATTGTGACCTTGCCAATAAGCTTTATATCCACACAAGCTTCACCAGCCACATCACTGCTGTTTTAAGTAAAGTTACTGACCTGGGCTCCTGAAGTAACCCCTTCATTTACACAGGACCTGGTGCCTCCTGCTAGGATTTAATAGCTGTGAAACTCATGGTTTCAGCCTCCAAGTCGTGACCCAAATGTCACCAATCTCTTCCCTACTACACAGAGCATGACAAGAACAAAAATTAGGCAGAAATACTGTAGCATTTCTGCTGGGGAAATATTGCACTAACTCCACAGTGGCAAAGTCCATCTGAAAGCAGCCTGATTTTTCTCTCAAGTACCTCAAGTCAGTCATGGAGTAGAGCCAGGTAGGATTTTCCTCCTAGATATCTACAACCTAAACCAACTGGGGGATTTGGTAAATCCTCTGGGAAAGAAATTTCTTCATTGTTCTGGTGTTGTGAAGGGTATTAGAACTTTTACCATACTTTTGCTGCAGTCAGGTGACCTTTGCTTGACAATCCTCCAGTGAGAGCACTGCCTACTTTCGGGGCCTCTGGAACTGCTCTGGAGGATCACAATCAATGTGATCTCCAAGGGAAATGCCACAGAGGGGGTTATCTTGGAGCCAACTCTGGGTCAAAATCCATCAGTAAAGTGCCAATAGGAGGAGAAATTGACTTTCATCTGATAGAAGAAACCATCAAAACAGGAGTCCAATGCTAAAAATAGAGCAATGACAAAATTTCTGACCACCATCTCAGTCAGTGTCCAAACCTGATCTCAGGTCAAACAGCTCAAAGATTCTTGAGGCTCCAAACAGCCTCACACGACCTGCTGCCAGAAAGCCCTCCACTGTGCACTGAAACAGAACACTCCCCAACTCATATCCCCTTTCTCCTATGGCTCCCCCTCTGCAGAGACTGAAAGAATCCCCAGCCACCTGTCAAGCTGTGCCTTTCCTCCTGCACTCTTGGCATCTTGCTTTTTATTCCCTACCTGTCACACGCAGGCAGCAGAGCTGGCCACCCAACACCTTCTGCTGTGAGTCATCCCTCTGAAAAATACTGCAGAAAATCCTCAATCCTGCCAATCATTTTAAAGAGCCCTTCAATAGTTTTCACAGTGGGTGGCATTTTTTTTTAAGAGCCATGATTTTTTTTGTCAGTTGCTAATCTGGAAAGAAGGTCAAAACCTCTGTGAATATATACACTGTTGAAAGTTCTATTGCTGGTGTATGTTTAAGTTATCATAAAGACCTGTGAGAGGGGAAAGTGTCTCAATTTCTAATTGCAAAAGCAAAAATCTTCAGAAGGGGAGTAGCAGAGAAGATCAAGGAATTTGGCAGTGTATATATTCTGGAAACATATGATTTTAATTTCTTTCATGGGTGAATAAAAATGAAATATTAAAGGAGAGAAAAAAGACCTTTTACAATAACTTTTGAGGCTATACCTCATCCTATTGTTTCAGTAATCAAATACTTTATCAAGCAAAAAGAGATTTTAATTTGCCATTTTAAAAATTCCCCAGCTGGAAATAGTCTAATCTTTAAAGGAAAGAGTGCCAGATGCATAGGACAAGAACAGTAAAAGCTCTAACCCAGCAGTCTTCCTCTTATCTTCACTGATAAGAGGAAATGAATGAGTCAGCAGATCAGAGAGGGAGAAATGGAGTGTGTCGTTCCAGCAGTTCTAAAACATGTGAACCCAAGAAAATGTCTGAGTTATCAAGCAAACTTTTAATGTTAATAAAGAATTTCATTGGAAGTCAATGGAAGGATTTCAAGTTTCACAGCATAATAAGCCAGAGTTTCTTTGTACCTGTCATTATTTTGGTGGTTGGGTCAGAAACACCTAATTCTCACAAAGCATTTTTCATCATTTAATCAGAGACTACTTTACTAAGGAATTCAGTATTCTTCTGATGTTAAATTGAAGCAAAAAAAAATCTAAAAAAGAAGTGAATCTTTATTGATAAGACATTACAAGAGCTACAGGGCAGTCAGTGTCATGTGATCTAAACTAAAAAAACACACAAATGAGTTTCCATATTTGCCTTTGATTGATTAGATTGTGCTGTTCTTGCAATGATAAGCATGTTAACTAAGACTGTAACATTTCTTAAATGGCAGGAAACTGTCAAAGACTCTAAGAAATCTTTCACTAAATTAATTTAGTATTGAAAAAATGTTTAAAAAGAAAAACACTGGGAGAGAGAAATAACCAAACCTAGTTTAAAGTAAAATTCTAAATGTTTCAGAATTTTTTAGATAAAGATTCCATGTGTTAAAGGTCAATCCATTTCTTTTAGCCATCGGTCTGATTGAAAAGCTGCAAATCCCATAAATTTTAAGAAGATTTCAAATACTAGTTGCTGTCACACAATCTGGAATGTTCTCAAAATACAAGTCTGTTTAAAAGTACTTTGATGTTTTCACTTGTAATCATAGATGTATGTGTTATTTTAAAAAAAATTCTTCCATTTTGGATTAAAGATATCAACTAAGCCATTTCAAACCTGCTAGGTGAGTTGAATTTTTAACCTCCCTTCTATTTATTTAACTTTGCATGGCTAGAAGCTACTTAACATATTTCTGATGACCTCTACATCATAGGTACCTGGAATGAACTCAAATGAAGGGTTTTACCATTTTCCATACAGTCTTCAGAGATTCCCTAAAAACTTTAGGGAACATTTTCCCTAAAAGCTTCAGAGATTCTTGCTAGTTGACCAACTGCAATAGTCTAAATGTCTTATAATTTTTAATTTTATATGGAAGGAAAAAAAATTACAGAAAATAAAAAAATAGTAATCCAAATTGAAAAGGTGAGTTCATGAGGCATGCAGAATTTTTAGCTTGTTTTGGTAGCCTATGAGAAGGTGAAATTGGACCCCAGTAGTTTTCATTTTGCTGTGGACTGATTAGAGAAGGATGCTGCTCATGATTACAGCATGTGAACTGCAGTTTTTGAGGAGCTCTGACATTCTGTGCAAATCAGAGGAAACATCCCAGCCCCTCTTGTTACACAACCAGGCCTCAGACATGTAGGGTGAAACTCTCCTGCCCTGCAAAGGTCTAACAGGCAAAAGTCGCCAGCTTTTCCAGGACAGATTCTTTCAAATGCTTGTAGAGAATCTGTTACCTACAAAAATAAAAGCATTCATATCTCAGCTTGTTTCAACATTTTGCCCAAGATCTGGTAGTGATCATGGTATTATGTATGGTGATTGCATTGACACTGTGCTCTCTGAGCAAGGGTTCCTGTCTAGTTTCACTGGAATCACACTGAGCAGATACATTTCCTTTACTTAATGAAAATATATAGCCCCCCCACCTCCACGGTGCCCGCCAGGAAGCAAGGGTGTCTGTCACTGGGAGAGGACACTCTGTCCCCACTCCCCCTGCTCCTTCCTGAGCTGCATTTGCTTGACTTTCACAGGCAAAGTCAAACGTGGGAAGTAGGGACTCATTACCAGATTACTCTCAAATTCTTAGACTGAAAGGCTAATAAACATGCCTGGAGAGCCATTTTAAAATAGCAGCTCCTGGACATGCCATCGCCAGTAGCTAATTCTCATTCAAATGAAACAACGTGAATGAGACTTTGGGCTACTTTATTAGGAGTAGAATCACTCAGGCGTGGCATTCAGCTTCGGTCCAAAATGAGCTTTCTCTCACCAAAAGGCTTCCTTTAGCAGGGTAAACAGTGACCACCTGCTATTCTCTGAGCTGCAACCAAAGCACAAGGAGCATTTTTTTATTTTAACTAGCTTGCAGCTTGAGTTGCATATCCCCATGGATATTAATCAGCAAATTTAGAGCTGTAGTGCTATCAAAAATGTAACGTTTTAAATTTCTTTTCATAAAGTGCAGGGTCAAAGTGAATGTTAATCTTTAACGGGATGAAAATATGTCATTTCCTTGTGGGAATTAAAAAGTAGACATAATCTATAACTGACTTATAAAGTAGACAATAAGGCAGTCAGCTTTATCCAGGAATAAAATATTTGGCATTTTAGAGGAGTATTTTCTATGAATTATTCAAAACAGAGATAGAACTATGCCTCGGCTGTGAAATTATTTCCTGGCATTTGTCAAAGCTCTTTTCCACTAATTAACTAAATATCTTCAATCAGTGATTTCTGTGTTTATTTATTAAATAGGCCACAATACATTGCAAACCACGTTGCCAAGTTGTCTTTTATTTTAAAGAAATAATATTTAGAAACCGAATCCCCAATTAGAACTCATGCCTTTGAATTTCAGGGTGCCATTTACGTATTAGCAGAAATTACTTATTTCACTGTTTATATCTTAGTCTCCTGCTACCTGTGGTGAGATTCCCACTTTGGAATTCAGTATATTGTCTCTAATATGATTTCTCTATTTAAAATCATGAGAATTATTTACAAAACATGATACATAAGTGCCTTAAAAACTTTTTGATTGGTCAGTGCTTTTTCATAATTTGGTCTTCTAAAGTGAAATAGGCAGGGAAGTTTAAGAGTATCTGTATTTTCTATAAAGAAAGAGAGCATAGGTCCTGACATGCACTGGGAAAAATCTTTTTAGCTTTAATTGTGTTATGCAAATATAAAACTGGAGTGGTAGCACCAGTTACTTTTCCTCTTTTTAATTATGGTTTAGGTGTAATAATTGTTTCAGGATTTGCCAGTGAGATGAAATGCTTATGAATTGTTATTTATTAAGATAATACTTCAAAAACTAAAAATGCTACACAAAAATACACACTTCTGCACGGAAATCACTATGTCCCTTTTGACAAATAATAGCCACTTTCTGTGTAAAGACAAAGCTGCTGTTCAACAAGGCACAATGCCACTACACAGCGGTGTAATAAACTGAGGACCCAACTCTCCCTCTTACAACAGAAATCTGCTTTTATACCCTTTGTGTTCTTCCTGTTTGCTGTCATCTAAATAAGGTTCAGGTTCAGATACCCACAGGCCACCACTGCATGGGACTTCTGGTTGGACATAGGCTGTAGAATGTGATTTTTAGTAACATTAACCACATTTTCCAGACTCACTTTGTTTTGTATACATGGATGAGGAAGTAAATGCAGGTGTTGGGGAGCTGTGGCATGCCTGAAGAGCATGCCCTGGGGCTGCAGGGCTCCCCAGGGGTGGGCAGGGAGAACCAGCCCAGACAGCAGTGGAGAGGACAGGCTCCATGGGGATGGGGAGATGGGGATGGCCAGGGCTGGGTGGGACATCAGCCCTGGGAGCCCCCCGGAGCAGGAGGCTGGGCAGGGCACAGCTGTAGCACCACTGGAGACAGAATCCCATGGATGGGGAAGGACAGCTGAGGTAATGCCAGGGGAGATGAGAAGGCCTGTGGGTCCCCTCAGGGCCCTGATAGCACAAAAGCTTGCTTTTTATAGAGGTGAAAAGAAAATTATTTAAAAGTATGACTGTTGTTTGTGTTTAAAAGTATTTTAAAGTATGCGTCATTTGTTGTCTTTAGAACAAATATTTCTAGGTGGAACACCAGCAGAAAGGAGACAGGGGTGAAGGCCTCAACTCCCCAAGGGCCAGTGCTCAGCCGAGTGTCGGCTTTGAGACAGAGAGGAGCATTTACAAACATCCCATTCCAGAGGTGGGAGACACTCTCAGGTGATGACTGGCTTTGATCAGAATTTGGAAAAACACTTTGGAAAACAGATAAAGAACCTCAGTGCACATTAGAAAGCATGCCTCCCCAAGACAAGGAATGACTGGGCCAGCAGAATTTTTTGAAACCAGACTCTCAGTTCAGTGAGTACATTTCCATCATTTTGTAGTATTATTAACTAGTGATTGGCATCTCTTCTGCTATGCCCTTTTTCTTTAAATAAGCGGCTTTGAATTTTGTGACCTGAAGTGTTCCTGATAGTTTTAATCCCTTTCTAAAAAAATATGTAAATTGGCCAACTTAAAGAGAAAGACTTTTCTCCATAAATTTTATTTGCTCAATTTCTTTTTACCTTTTTCACTACCATTCATTATTGGGTTGATGCATTCAGAGAACTACCCACAATTATTATATCTCATAAAAATATGTTTATAACCTTTGACAGTGTACCTGGAGCAAAACTTACTTTTTTGTGCACACTTCCCTGTTTTCACTGACATTGAATTTAATTTGATAAGCTATTCTCTAGTTTTTCACGGCTGTGAGATCCTTTTGTAACTCTTCGGAGTCAACTTCAAGACAGACTACGCCAAAAATGTCTGTGTGCTGAAGAGACTTAACAGTTACTGACAACAGATTCATCCTCATTTTCAGTTCCAGTCTATGTTGAACTTACATATGTCCCAGTACTGATCTTAAGAAGATTTTGCAAATTTTTGGGTACATAAACCTTCTCTATTTCTCCATTGTATAAACATGTCATTTGTTTCTAACCTTCTTTGATCACCCATTAATCCATAAGAAAAATTCGTCTGTTATCTCAGGAGTGCTTAGTTTCTTCAAAAGACATAATGTCAAATGCCTTTTGAAAATCCACATACATTCTATCCTTTGGATCAGCCATATCCACGTGTTCATTTATTCTTTTCTCAACTGTAATAAAACTATGACTTTCACCAAAAGCCTATTGCCAAGTATGTAATATTCCTCACCGCATTACTAAATTTATTCATTATCAGATCATTTAATTTCAATGGTTTTGTGGAAATCAGATTTACTGATTCATATTTCCAAGAATCATAAGTAGAACTTTAAAGCTTGATGACATGTTTCTCATGTTTCTTTCTCTGACAATAAGACAGATATAAACAATAATCTCAAGTGTTAATTAGTACCTCAACAATTTTATATTTACCTTTTTTTAGAAGTCTAGAGACAGTGTAACTAAGTTTTAGTGATTTGTTGCTCTTAAGTGTGTTAGCTTATTTTAAAACTCTTTCATTGACAGATCAGTCTGAAACATTTCCTCAGGCTCATTCCCTTTATGGGATGATTGTGATATAGGAATGATCCAGTCAGCCTGTCTGCAATCACTACATGTTATAAAAATACTCTTTCTTAACAATATCTTGGAACTAGGCTGGCTTTCTTTTTCTGATAGGTTTGAATAAGAAGCAGCTTCACTTCACTAAGGATTAGTTTCTCCAAAATTTTGGCTTTTTTTTTTTTTGTTATTTTGGTTTTAACTTGTCACGGATTATGGTCCTTTTTAACCTTCTTTCCTGGCCATCTTTTTCACATTTTGATTTTTAGACTAATTCCAGAATTTGCCTATATATTTGTGCTTTCTTGATTTTCCTTCACTCTAGTTCTCTCCTTTCTTTTTAAATTATTTTTTAAAACATTTCTGTTTCAGTGCACAGTTTCTTCAGTTGTCTTTTTTTAAAATTTCCACTTTACTTAAAAATTTAGAAGATGGGGGAGAACTCTTTCTCTTTTACATATGAAATATGAATACACAAAATTTCTTTAAGAGATCCTTTTACCTGAGCAGAGATCACACCATCAACAGGTTTATTCTCCATGTTTTCAGGTATGAATGGAGCACCTTTAAATAATGTTTTAATACACTTATGAAAGTGAATTAACAGTAGGTGGCCTTAAAATCTCACTAACAAAACTGAAATCTATGAGATGAAATTTAAGATTCAAGCAATTTCTAATGTCACCTGATGGATAGCTTTAAGAGAGGGGAAGCTTACTTATTCCTAGTTTTCCCATTCACCCAAGACTACTAAAATAATTGATTTATATAGCTTTCCGTATAATTTACAGTCTGCTCACATGTGATAAAACTGAAGAATTATTATAACTAACAGATAAAATGGATTCTTATATTAATTGATTCCCTATATGTCTGACAATATTTAGCAGCCAGTGTGTAATATACTGTTTTATAATTCCCACCTACAAAGGAGAATTTTTTCAATTTCATATTATTAAGGTTAATATTCATATAATTTTTAGGGATGAAAATTATTGAGCAAACTTGTTTCTCAGGAACCATAAGATTACCTGAGTGTGTCCCAATATTTTTCTAGTTCTTTGAGATTGTCTTTGAGCACTAGTCTTTGTCTTTTTTTCCTGTATATTTTTGACTTTGTCATTGACCTTGCAACCATGTCTATTGGTGGAATTGTAAATTCAATAAACATTTTGGCTGACTCATGTAGGGTCTTTCAGACCTTTCCTACTCTCTTTAAAGGCTTCTCTTTAACCTCATGTGTCTTCAGACAAACACCACAGAGCTTCTCATTTTTGTCCCACCATACTGTCCATGTGAGAGTAAAAGATGCTGCAAAGTCTGAATAATAATATTGAACCTGTGTATTTTTTTCCCTAGATCACAGTGCACATAACATTGGACATCAGCAGACAGCCAAGAGCTGATTCCCTTCATGGCTTCAACAGAAGGGTCAAATGTCAAGGGAAAAGTCTGGGTGGGAGGGTAAGTCAGTTGTGGAAGGTGGAGTCAGATAATTACTCTTACCAGGGCAGTTATAAGAGCACAAGGTTAAAATTTGTACTTTAACTTACACTTGTGGTTTTTCGAAACTAATCTGTCACACCCTAATTAATGCTAAGAAATAATCATGAGCAACATTATAGAGTGCCACCACTTAGGATAATGCTAGTATCCCATACTACACAGCTATAAAAATTCCCTCTGAGCCAGAGGTCCTTAGCCTTTTGTGCAGCAAAATACAACATTTACCACTCTGACAGACTGAGGGTTGATTTTAATTTGCATGAACATCTAAATATATTTACATACATAAGTTGTCTTATGAATACACTGTAAAACGTGTTATTAAGACTTAACTGAAAATAGTAGGTAAAGTCTGTATTTAAGGATGAAAGAAAAAAGACAAGACAAAGTTATGTGCTATAAAACTTATGCAATGTTCTTTCACAGAATATTTTATTTACAAATTAATTCTGTCTGTTCTGAGAATGATTTCATAATGAAAATTCGTAAATCCATTGCAGACCAAATAATTTATGGCTTAAAATGGACTAGAATGTACCTGGCATGTTACTAGAAGCTGATGGATTTTCAACACTATTCACCAATTCTAAACAAAGTTCTTCTTTAAGTGAACATTCTTTCCAGAAAAATACAACAAACAAATAAACAAACTAAACCACACAAAGATGTGAAAATAGATACAACTTGTCTTTTTAATTTTATTTTTTTTCTCTTTCCTTTTTTCTTCTCTCTTATTTTCTTCCTTCTGTTTCATTCTCACTCTTTTATTTGAAAGAGCTTTTACACTGTTGTTGCAATTTCAGCATGAGAACATGTTGACATTCCTGGGTAACCACAAGAATAGTAAGAAGAGAAAAGAACATCTCAGAAAAGCAGAGCTCATTACAACAGCCTGTAGTGAGAACTGGCAGGAACAGGCCCTAAGAGCTGCATGTGAATGGCTCTTCTGATCACAGCTTTTTTCCTCCTGCAGGGAAAGGCCATTTTCCAGAAAGATACCCACAAACCATATTTGAACCAGAGCACAGGCTGCAAACAACAGATCCAAAGGCATGTGCACTGATGGCTTATGAGCTTTGTGATAGAAATGTAATACAGTGCCCCCATAACTCACTGCTTTATACATTTGGTGATCCCTTAACAAAGGTGGACGTATCGACCTCCCAAGGGAATCACGGAATTGCTTTGAAGAATGTTGATTATGCTTGATGGCCAGTGGCTTGTGCTTGCTACAGAATACGTTTTCCAGTCAGATAAGCTTCTTTCCAAAAGGTTTCAAGTGGATCACTCAGACTGTTCCCAAAAAATAGGGGTGTGACCTGCTTTCCCAGTGACCAGTTTCTCTTAGCCCTTTCCCCAGATTTTCTCTTGGGAAAAGACAGTCAAAAATGCAGTGTCTTCAAATTTCAAGTTCTTAATACCCCTTTGCTTTGCTTTACATCCAGTTTTAAGATTTAGATGTTTACTTTCATGTAGGTAAATATATCCATAGAGTGTACACAATATATCTGTACACTCCTACAAAGATGCTCATAAAAACAGTATTGTTTTCTCTGTCCCAGCCTATGAATTTAGTCACGGTCTTTATTGTCTTTGGCTGATAAATGGCCTCTTCCATAAATATTGCTTTCATATACAACAAGAATCCAAGTCTTACCCATAACATTGACATTGTCACATTGAGGAGAGATATTTCACTTTTAGCAAGCAACAAAATTAGTGATTTTGTTGGTGTGACTAATTAAATTTTTGCTACATTTATGCTGCAACTGAGGTATCATGATTTGGAGATAATTGCTGGAGCCAGTCAGTTTTATTTAATATTCTTCAAACACAGTCAAGGGCATCCAGAGTTTGAGACTGGCATTTATTTTATTTTATTTTATTTTTTGTAGGTAAAAATCTAGGCAAGGTAAATTCTCTTCTCATATCAGTGTAAATCTGGAGTAATTCCACTGAAAGTAAAGTGAGTCAGATTTGTGCAAGCACAGTAAAGATAAATTCAGACTTCATAATTTCTTCATTGGTATACCCAATGCCATGCTATAAACTTGGAAAAGATAGTTCTCTGTTTTTCTTAGTGGTAACTGGCAACACCTTCAACAAACATGCACCTTCATAAACATTTTCATACTTTAGGTAAGAAGATGTCCATATTAGCACTGGAATTGAAATTGCCAAATTATGCTGAGTTTTTGTCCTAAAATATTTCACCCTTGTAATAGCCACAAAGGGTTTACACTTTTGTGGTTTTTTACAATTCCTCAAAAATTTTGTTAGTGTTTTTAAGCTTTTTTTAATCTATATTTTGGCAGATACTGGAACTTTTTCCAGCTGGAAATTATGCTCAAGTAGAACTTGAGGACCGTGCACAGGATCATATTAGAAACAAGTTTTTCCATGATCATATTAGATCATATCATGTGCACGTGATCATATTAGAAACAAAATTTGCCCAACAATCAAATCAGAGCAGCAACAGAGCAGTACAGGAATCCTGGCTATGTCCACAGCATGTATGGGGATCAAGAGGACAGAAAATGCTTAGAAAGAATCCAGACAGCATTGTGCCTCTCACAAACATCCTGAATGGTTGTGGGAACGCGAGTGGAAACCACATAGATCAGAAGCTGCCAGGACCTGCTGGGCTTGTGAACTTCATTCTGTCTGAGAAAACATAAAAAATAATATGCCAGCGAGTCCTTACCTGCATTCCCCTCATTAATGAAGAAAAGCAATGGCCTCTCATGAGAAACTGATTCTGTTATCTTCTCTAATACAAAGCACAGGCAGTTCCCACCAGAATCTTATGCATCAAAATTGTCAGAGACTGGGGCATGTGATGTGGGAGACTTTGTTCAGTGTCTTTCTCAGATGGAGATTATCCAGACTCCTAAATTGCACCTCCCAGAAGGGTGTCCTAACCATAGAAATAGAAATGAGGAACCTCTGAGTTCCTTAATGCATCTCTCAGCTATGCTGGGCTGCATTAAAGCAAGCCCACATCTGTCTCCATGAACAGCAACCACTGCCATGAGACTGTGCAGCACAGCTTGACAAGATGCCCAGATTTCAAGATTTAGATTTACAAATGCCTTCTCAGGTTTTCTATGCTTCCAAGGGACCTAGGGGACTGATTCCCACAGGTCTTTGGATATCACTAAACATCCAATTCCCTGCTCCAGCTGATGTGGCTGCTTATGTGCATGTGTCAGTCTTGTGTGTCTGCACAACTTACCCTGTTCTGGAGAGTGAGATGGGGTCTGGTATTGAATATGCATCAGGGACACATGGATCTGAGCCCATGGCAACCTTCACAGGAGTCCTGTGGAGCAGACAGAGAGGCTGTCAGGCTGACACAGCCAAGTGCCTTGCATATTATTATCTGTTTCTTCCAGTCTCCAGCTGACTCTTACTGACTTTGCCACTGGGGTTTAAATTTGTGACCACCTTACAGTTCAAATCTTATTTATGCAGTCAGTTTAGTAAAATGGTATTAAAACAGCACCATTGCACCTCACATTATCACCATTCCTTCATGTCTGTAGCAGTTTAACCAGGGTCAGTAGTATTTTTAAATGACTTGCAGCAAATGTGATAAGTACTTAAACAATAGGCTACATCAGTTCCAGAAAAGCTGTTTTATCCTACTAAGTCAATTATCAGTAGTTTCAAAAGTCCCTAAATAAGTAGTTGTCTGACAGATCATAATAGCTCCTTCTGTTACTCTATGCCAACTCATATACTGCTGCAGAATAATTTGTCTTATTCTTTTGTTTAGGATTTGAAAAACAATCCTGTTGAAAGGAAGCAGAAGAAATATTATAATAATGGAATAACAAAACAAAAGCAATTTGGGGGAAAATAAACTTCCTGCTCTAAATATTGCTGGGTTCTTTTAGTAATGCATTTTGCTATACAAGCAATGGATTTACCAAAACTCTCAGTTCTCTGGCAATAACATTAACATGAAAGGGTTGCATTGGCTGAAATCATCTGCCCCTTATTGCCATTAGATTGGTATTCATTACCAGCACCTTTCACAACTGATGCTGAGTCCTGGGGAAACCACCTGGTTGCCTGTGCTGCAAGGGAAAAGCTTCACTTCTTGAATATCTTTTATGCCAAAAGCATCCAGGCTGGAGGTAACACTGCGAAAACAAAAAGAAAAAAATAGGTTGTGGCTTTATTAACAGGCTCCCATCAGGTGTGCTGTATCCTTTCACTTTCCATAATTGCTTTGGAGACTGAGCTTTGCTGAGTGTTCACAGAGGCCAGGTTTCAACTGCAATGTGCAAAAGGCCATGGTGCTTGGTTGCCCAGGATTAGCTTGTAGGCTCTCCACTCAAAGGGAGAAAGCAAAACTACAAGACCACTTGTGGTCTGCTGGGGCTCTCCAAACCAGCACACACATGAAGAAAACTCTTTGTGATCACTTGCCAGACACACCTTGGATAATGTCTACAAAGCTATAGGATCCCCATGGATACCACAGGCTGTGGACAGACAGACAGTCTCTGAGACAGCAGCAACTGGAGCTGGCAGCAGCTTCAGGATCGAGGCCAAGGGAGGGGAACCCTGAGAAGTGCTGAGGCTGCAGCAATGTGCTCTTTGTAACCTAAACAGCAATAACCTGAATACAGCCTCTGAAGCATTTTCATGCAGTGTCCCATATACAGCATATTTCACCAATAATGAATGGGGGTGCTCATTACATCCTTAGCCAAGGCCAAATTTTAGGTTGGGAAGAAGCCACTGATTCCTACCTATAGCAAGAAGACACAGAAGAGTGGGGTGTTTTGGCTTCCATTGAACACATTGGACAAATGTGTAACAGGAACTCAGTCATTTAATGAACAGAGACACATAGGCTGGTTTGGCTCCTTATCCAAATTGTCCATCCTTTTCAGACAGCATTATTCTACTCCTGCATGTCTGCTATTGGAGCCACTGCACTTACAGTCAGTGTTGTGTGGAGACTCACATTATGAAAAGCCAAAGTCCATGAAGGAGACAAAGGAGTCCTCAACTTTATTTGAATGATGGGAGAGAGTTTACTGGGGCATACCCCCATGGGGTTTCTCTCTTGAGGTTTCAGAGGACACAGCCTCCTTTAATCCTAAACTCCAGGTCACATGTTGCCCTCTTGCCTTCCCCATTGGCTGAGGTATTAGGAAGTCAGCCTTCCTGAACCACCTACCACATATTCCACCTTTGAGCATATAATTTTGCCCCAGTGTTCAGAAGTTTAGGCTGTCTGGGTTCTGCATATCCACCCGAAGTTCTGACTGTCTGGGCTCTGCAAAAGTCTTTGTGTGGACCCATTTGTCCATTGCCTTGAAGTTCAGGAGTTCAAGCTGTATCAAACTGTCTTGAGCTCTGTAACAAACTTGTGGGGCTTGAGGTTAGCAGGGACATTAAGACCCATTTCAAAGACATTAACACCCATGTCTCCTAAAGACCCTCACCCATGGAGTTGTTTGTGAAGACACCAACACTCCTCTTTCCTATCAGTATCTGCAGGCAGGGTGAAAATGTTGAGTTAGGACAACATCCTTTTGGACTGGATCACCGTGCTTCCAAATACTGTTTTTATGGACTTCCACCATCCAGTTTTAGTCTACAAGCATATGCTAACCCCATAAATTTAGAAGAGGTGTAGAAACTACTATATAGGAAATTATAAAATAAACTGCCGTGATCACATGGAGACCTCTTTCCAAGCAGAAATCCATTTCCAGTGGAAAAATAAAATAAAATAAAATAAAATAAAATAAAATAAAATAAAATAAAATAAAATAAAATAAAATAAAATAAATTAAAATAAAATAAAATAAATAAAATCAGTAACCACAAATCTTCAAATAATAGTTTATGCTGGCTTTATCTGTGCTTGTTGCTGAGCAGAGAAAAGCAGGCAAAAATTTGACCTGGTGTTTTTGTTTAGCTTATACTTCATATGCAGTTCACTATTTGCCTTCATTGCTCACATTATCAAATGTGTCTTCCCCTCTCTATGCATGACATGTATTCCTACTGCCCAATGTTTGGTTAATACCCATACATAAATCCAGACATTTGTAGCAACTCTTGGGTCAGTTTGTGGAGAAGTTTTTGAAAAATCCGTAAGTGGTTCTTATGAGTTTGCATTTTTTGTCCCTCTTTCTTTCTGTATTGTGATAGGGGAAAACTGAAGGAAATAATGTCTTCTTCATTACGATTCAAAAACAAAGTTTCTTTGATGCTTTACTCATGATTTTTATAAATAGCCATAAAATAGTGCATTCTTTATCCATAATTTAACAGATCCCTATGTTTACTTCCCTGTACTTTTTTTTTTCCCCTGCAAACTGCAGATAAGGAGTCACTCATATGTGGCATAAAGCTCTTTTTTAAAAAAATTAGTCATGGTGAGTAATAGTTGGAATCTTTCAAACTTCTGACTATTCAGCTACTACATGATTGAGATGCAGAATCAAAATTCATAAGAAATATCAAAAACCTTTTGTCAGACCCAGAAAACCAAAGGAGTATGAAGTTGTATTATCTCAGGGACAGTGAGATGAGGAACAGTAGCATACCCAAATGAGAAATTTTGAAAGGTTTAGCCAACAGTACTCAATGAACATTGCTTTTTCCTGAGGCAAAATTATGTGAAATATTTCAGAACATTTCCTAAGGTTACCTACCAGGGCAAAAAAAGAGAGGATATTATATATAATTAGTGTTGGGCTTTTAAATACATTTGTCCACAGGCCATTGAAGCAGAAGATAATGTGTTTTTTAGCATGAACATGTTTTCCATGCATAATAATTAATGATCAAAAATGCATAAAAAAGGAGTAGCCCAATGATAGACTATCTGTGGGTTTTCTTACTGTAATGGGAAATGAACTTTTATTACTTCTCCAAATTTTTATCAAAGAAGATTATTTTTATCTACTTGGCTGTTGTAGTCCAAGTAACCTCTGTGTGGGAGGCTGTGCTAATGATCTCCACATACATCTCAAAGTATTGCTCTTTGGAAGAGCAAATCAAATTTGAAGATATCTGAGACATTTTTATTTTTTTCTTTTGAGTGGACTTTCCAGCCAGACATGGTTGTATGTAGTCCATAAGAACTGTTGCTCACTGGCAACTAAACAGGCTCTCAGGCTAGATGCTCACTTATTTTTCTGACAAGACTGAAAGCATACCTTTTTTTTCTAAGACAAAATATGTTCCCTGGAATAATATTTGAACCTCTAACAGGACACCCAAAAACTCTACATTTTCTGAAAGCTTTACCTTTCAATCATTTGGATGCCTTTCACAGAAAGGTGTTGAAATTCTCAGTTATGTCTCATGAAACTATTCTTGTGTCACAGGAAATAACAAAACAAAACAAAAAAACCAACCAACACACACACACACAAAAGGCATAACAACATTAAAAGAAACCACGTATTTACATCTTTAGTGGCCCACAGGAAGCCCTTCAAGACATGATCCTTAATGGCCATTCCTGGATTTCCCTGCCTGAAACCAATTTGTACTCCCCACAACATCTCCTCTCTGCACTGTGCACAGCCCTTCTCAGTCCACCTCACTTTTAAATTTTGCTCACTGCTTCTCCTATTGGTCCCTCAGTAACATCACTATTTCTAAATCTGTTTCCAGGATTTAATCTCTCCATCACATTTCCTGCCCTCCGCTGCCCTCCCCCTCCCCACTTTCTTTTTTTCAGGGCACTTGTATGACTCCTATTTTCCAGGGCTTTCACCCTCCCAAATCTCCCCTACTGTTTGCATGGCCCTTCCTTCTTAGGCCTACAGACATTTTTCAGCTCCTCATTTGGTCCACTATTTTAAAAGCATAAACCCTCTTCTCCCTGTACCATCATTTGCTTCTTGTACTTGTCTCTCCCTCCTCGTGCTGCTCTGCATACACTGGCTGAGCAGCTGCAGAAAAAATGAAATGGCCATTCCTTTCCTTGCCCAGGGGTAGGATTTACTGGATACTAAACCTCAGAAAGCTCGATTCTCTCAAGATAGTTCAAGACATGGGGCAGATTCTCAAAAATGGGTTTTGTGGGCCAGACTACAGGAGAGCAGTGTTCAGGCAGACAGTGTGGGAGGGACACAGGAGCAGCATCTCTTCCCTCCTGCAGCTGGGTGCTGGCAGTGTCCAACAGGGATTCTCCTGCTTCCCAATTTCAATGGGCCCCCAGAGCAGAGGAGGTGCAGGTTTTTCTGCTTTAGTCATTATCACTGTTTATGAAGCTGTATTGTAGCCTTCCAGAAAGAGTAACACCAAGAGCCCTGGCTTTTTTTCCTAGGTCAGTACAACTTCCTGCATTCCCCTGGCTATCACTGTTGTAAATACACCCGACTCACTGAGTCAAAGCATGATATTTCTGTATGCAAACCAATGGTTTAGAGTTCCTGTGGATGAAAGTGTCTTATCTGAAGTCTATTATCTGCATGGCCATGTCATCTGCTTGCAACTATACCAGGCAGGACAGAGAAAAATATGACCCTAAACTAATGTTCAAATTTAGATTAATACTTCCCCAAGCACTATTTCCATTAGTGCTAATACAGGAATGCATAGATCGTAAATTGTCCTTTCAGGCTCTGACAATTCTAAATTTAGTGCCAGTGTTAATTAAGCAAGAGAAAATTAGGCAATGCAACAGATTTGGGGAGCAGGCAGTGGAAGGGGAGAGATAGGTCAGCAGTTTGACAGCTTCGGGAGTTAATAATTGAGTGAACAAACAATCATGAAGATAAACCTGAATATTTCAGTGCTTTTAATAATTTGTAGCATTTAAGGACAGCAGATTATTTTTTAATTATTTGGATTCCACATAACTAGAGAATAATCTTGATTTACCCTTCTCTTGGCCTTTTCTGTGTTGACAGAAAGAGTTCATTTGTTACTCTGACATACGTGCTAATTACTGTGCCCATATGTACACCCAGCACGTTTTACTGACTACTATATAAGAGAGATTTTGAGGGGTTAATAAATGTCAAAAAATCTTATGTAAACATTTTCTTCTCTTTTCTTTCATTCAGTATAGGAGTCTGTTTAACAAACCCCAAATCAGTATAAGGTCACAATGTGTTTGGCTTTAAAAGTGAAGTTAGGGTAAGTAATTACAAAGGGTCTACTGTGTTCCTTATTTAGTTGCATATTACACAGAACTGAATGGGATGATTAATAATCATGTTCCACACTGAAAGAATGTAATTTATAAAAGTTTATGTAAATACAGCAGCAGAATTAGTTGTTCATTTACCATTGCCCTGTTAGCACGTATGAGAATTCTAGCATTTTTAGAAAGCAACAAAGCCAAGATACTCACAGGAGTTTTGTGCTTAAATACCTTGGAGATTGTGGGCCCAAGGTACTAAAATAGCTTAGCATTATTGAATGTTTAGTTAAAAGTAGACAGAATACTGGCATGTGTAGTAATATTTGCTAAGAAGTCTGGGTTATACTGAGCTATGTTGGCAGTGGAAGAAGACTGGAGAGAATGAAAAGCTTTTACAAGATCATTGAACTAAAAAAGAGCAAAACAAATAAAAATTAATCATCAGTATAGAGAAAATTGCGTTTTTAAAATGAACATAACTTGGAATCCAGGACAGGATGTTCTTTTAATTAATTCATTAATGTCAAAATTTTGATTTAAGTCATGTTGATTTTTCTTAATCAGCCTGATCTGCAAGAAGCCTGGGAAAAAAAAAAGAGTTCTCTCCAGCACTGTCTGTAGCCCATGGTGCACTGCTGTGACAGTAGTGAGTTGGTACTTACCTGCAGTGAACACCAGCAGGCATGTACTGACCATCAACACAATCAACAATAACTCTGCTCCATCATGTCACTAATAATAATCTAGGTCATCAATTTAGAGCACAACAAATACATCTCTCTCACCTTCTGAATGGATGTTGTTATCACACATAGATTCACTGAGGCTAGAAAGATTTTGGTTCCTAAATACCCCAGTGGATCCAGCAGTTACTAAGCAGTACAGTAAGGTAGCTATTAGCTTTTGAGGGAGGAGTAAAACTTGCATCACCCTGTCCTCATGAAGACTGAGTGCTAAGTAGAAAGTATTCTATAATTTTCTACGTATAGAAGAAAGAAGAAGTATATTTCTATACTTTGGAATACAGCACGGTTGGTCTTTTATGAAGATGACCAGATCCTGGGTTGTATTACACTTTAATTTCATTATACTTTTTACTGCTATTCATAGAGATTCATGATCAGAAAAAATACCAGGTTTATATCTATTTATATTTCAGATCATATTAAACTCCAAAATGTGGTTCATAAACAGGGCAGTAAATGGGGTTGCTTTTTTGAATGAAAAGTCCTTGGTAACTTATTGACCAGGTAATAAATGGAAAGTGCTTGCATTTCATACTGAAAAGGCTGGATCATGCACAGCCACGGCCAGTGGGAGTTCTGCCACTGACTTCACTGGGAGTGCATAGCGAGGCTGTTTTGTTCCTCATTCAGTCTGGTTAACAAGATTTGTGCTCCAGTCCCTTTTCACCAAAATGCTGGCAGGCTTTTTACAACATTACTGGAAACTAAACCCTATACAAATTACTAAGGCCTTTTGTATTTTAATGTCTTTTTTGTAATGATATTCGGTCCTTTGGGGCAGCTGCCTAAGAGACACATTTGTCAACTTCACTTTGTTTTTAGGACAGATGAGCCAGAGCCAAAACCATAGACCTGAATAACTTGAAAATCCAGAGGAGTTTGGATCCAGATTTGAGCCCCGCAATTTGAGGCCCTTGCTGATTAGCAGGCCAAAGTTTCAACCTCTCATCGTGTGCCGTGCTTTAACAAGCTGTACTCATGCTCAGAAAGGGGCTCAATATTTGCTGCCAAGCATCATCAGGATTGAAACACAGAGCTCCCTAGCAGTGTCTTGGCTCTGACACTGTCCTACAGCCATGGCCTACAAAAAAGTACAGAAACAAAAGAGGGCAAACACAGCAGTATTCCCCCAGCACAGCTCCCCATCTTCAGCAGCACACTGGGGTGGAATCTTTGCATTGCCAGAGAATTTTCTTTGTTACACCAGCCATTCCTTTCTGGATTACCTATTGCTGTTCCTGGTCCTCTTGCTCCCGAGGCAAACATTTGGAAGGGAGAGTTTGTAAAATCCCAGTGCTGCTATATATGCATGTGAGAGAGCTGAGAAGGGCAAGTCTGCAACAGGGATCATGGGGAAGAACAGAAGAGGGAAAGAGAAATGGCTGCAGAAAATCTGTGCCTGGAAAGATGAAAATCCCAGGCTCTAGGACACCCATGATATCTTTATGCAAAAGTGTAACAATGGCCAGTTAAAAAATGGTTGGACTTAAATTAGTACAGCATTCTTGCTTAGATAAAGTTGTCACTTATAAATGCAGTTCTGTCTTTTTAGGATAAATTACATGCACATAGACCAAAAAGTAGTGAAAGTAAGGGCAAAGTATTTGAAATTATGTCTGTGAAATGCATATGCAAAACTAATTAACTTATAGATGGCATTTGTCCATATCCCCCATGTGATGCACTGAGAATCTCTCTGGCATTGTAGAATTCAAATGCTTTGAAAAGAAATTGCCCGAGGGATTGAATGTCTTTCCTTTACATTGTTTTTAAAAGGAAGAGTTTCTCACACTGTGATTATTTGCTGCTAAGATACTGTTACACTAGCACCATCACAGCCTGTTTCTCACTGCAGTATCCCATAAATTAGGTTGTTGCAGGGAGTATCGAGAATGTGCATACACTGCCTGACTAGAGCAATTTTATCTGAATAATGTTTTGTGACCTTTCTTGCAAAAAGGTCCTGACTAAAAAAGCATAGATTTACCAGGCATCCTGGCTGTACTGAAAGATTGCAATTACCATTCTATTTTATCAGTATTAGTAGAGAGAGTTCCTGCCCTGACATCTCCTCTCCAAACACAAATGAAAAGTTGGGAAGCTGTATGACTCAAGTAATGAAGTACATTAAATCCAGGTACCTGTTTCAAATTCAACAATTGTGGAAATGATGGAAGAGCCATTGCCATCAAGATGACTTTCCAACAGGCTCAGTGAGATGGTTTTGTGGACTCAATCCAATTCTTAATGGACATAAGTCCACATTACAAAAAGGCAACACACAACTGGCAGTAATTGATACTGTTTTGGCACTCAACAGAGAAGTGAAGTACTGAATGAGCATGAAGAATGGACTAACCTTTCACCTCCCTCCCTGCATTCCAGGTCAGGGATGAGACATCTGATAGAGCTACATAGGAAGCTTGGGCTGCTGCTCTCCGTGCCGTCCCGTGCTGTACCCAAACAAAGAACTTCCATCTTAACAAGCATTGGGCTGACACTTTTCATGAACTTTAAATTTATGTTAAAAATTTGGAGGCTTTGGAAGTTAGTGTATAACCTCAGGATTCTGCCTAAAGAATACAAGCCACCGTTCCACATAAAGTCATCTCTCCCTGACTGCCAGCTGCATTAAAAATTATTAAACTAATTCCCTCTTATGCATATGCATATATAATGTATATGTACATGCATAGCAGGAGTAAATGTATTAGTTATTCATGTATGTTTATACATAATAAGAGAAGTAATGCCTTTAGGTAAGATTGCCTAATGCTCATTTATAAGAACTTACTTTCAATTACTTATACACTTTGCCAAAATGTAACTGTTACAGCTTAAATTTTCCATGGTGGGTATCTGTCTCTAACTGAATCGGCCTTGGAAAGTCTTGACTAAAATATCTCAGATAATTCCAAGAACACAGTTAGTAAAAATACATCCTTTTAGCCATGTTAAGAACTCTTGCAACCATCATATTGAGAGACTCTAGCATGTCGAAGTTTTGGAGCTGGAGTTTGAAACTCAGTAAGGAAATTACTTTGATGTCAAGACTTATCTTCTGTCACTCCTGTGAAAATCTGATCCAGCTCTAATCTCCTAGAAAACTAAATTCTCACGCAGTTACATTCTGTTAAAATGTAAATTCTCCAAATACTCTATTTGCAGTAAGCATGCTGTCTTTTCATACAACTGTGACATCTGAGGCACAGTATATATTTGTATTCTCTGTGGAGAATACCCACACACATATGTATGTAAAAATATATCCAAGGGCTCTCCCTGTCATTTGTACACGTTGCATATACCAGGAATGATAGCCCTATAGACCCACCTATCCGCTGTATTGGAGTTCAGCTCTTCTCAGGGACTCTGTAGATGATTTTAGTTACAGCCAGGAGGACAGCAGCACTTGCAACAAGGACCAGGAAACACCTGCATCATGAATCAAGATGCTTAAGCCTACTCTGAAGACTTTATCTCACAGTGAACCCACCAGGTATCTAATGCCTTCTGTTTCAAGGAGGCCATGCCCAAAAGCACTGAAGGTTGCCCTGATCAGTCTCTATGACCACAGCAGCCAACTGCTTTGACCTGAACTTTGCTGAACCCTCTAGAGGGATTGGATGTTGCTCACAGGGTGCTTTACAAACAAGTTTAAGGAACCCATAGGAAGAAGGGTGAGCAGTTAACATATAGAAGGGTCATTAACTTCTGAAGGATTCAGAAGTGACATAGTGCTTGAATTATCATTGTCTTTTCAAGAGCTCCAGAGTGAGTGAGGTAGAAATCTACATTTCTGTAAGCACTGAAAATGAGGACTAGAGGCCAAAATGTCCTAATGAGCTCCCATCCTCTGATCATGATATAAACACACAAGAGGAAGTGTAATGATTTTTGTTAGTGTTAAAGGTTTCAGTAGTGTGTATTAAAAACAAAGGCTTAGACACATCACAAAGTGAACTGAGTCAGCTTAAAAAAACATCAGCATCTAATTCCTCATTTGAGAGCACTCTGAATCCAGTGCATTAAATAGTATGAGGGCAAAATGGAAAAAATAAGTTTAACACACATAATCAAAGTTCTATTTAAATGCATATTCAGGGGAAAGACAATTTAAGGTTATACAGACCACTTAAAAACTAGTATTTCCTTACTTCTTGATCCTTGTCTCTGTTAAAAGTGTTGGATCAGATGACCTACAGAGGTCTCTTCCAACCTCAGCCATTCTTTAATTCTAACAATCTCTTAATATAGTATTTGGTATGATAGACATACATGTTTAATTTTCAGATTCCCCCTCTCCCCCCAAAAAGAGACTATATACCAAACCTAATGTTTTCTTCCCTTTCTGTAACATATTTTGAATTTTGTTTGTTTTGCAAGCTAACCCTCAGGTTGCAAGCACTTTTCCACTTTACCAGCCAAATGAATATGATGAAAGGACACCTGTAGGCATACACAGAAGCCAAGAACATTCTGTACATCCATTATTTATTTCGTTTTCTTCTTTAGGTCTTTTATATAAAGAAAAAAACACAGGTAGAAAGAGGAGAAAAGTTATTCTGCTATATAGTTGCAGTAAGAAAAAGCATGGAAAACTACTTTTGTTACCTTGGCAAATAAAATAAAAATGTTCTCCACTGTGCAGTCTGTGCAAAATAAGTCCCACAGGAATTATGCAAGCACATTCTCATTATAGTAGTTATGATTTAGATTGCATTACAAAAGTAAAAACAATCATTCAAAGAGGCTTGGGTGCAGTGATTTGGAGAGAAGCTGCCACTCTGCCAAATAGAAAAAGAGAGGAAAGGGGTGGGGACAATGAAAGAAGTAAATCCTGCCAAAATGAACTCATGCAAAGGTGAAGCCAAAATGCCAAGAGGTACAGATTAAATGCTCTTATGAATGTCCCAAATGTGTGTGTCAGCAAACTGCCCAAATAAGGTTTTGAATTGAAAGCTCAGGCTTCTGCTGGAAGCACCCAGAAACACAGAGATTATGTGTTATTTGGAAAAAGGGATTCTGGCTTGGTTGTCCAGAATGAGCATTGAAAATCACACATCTCACCAGAACACATGTTAATGCAATAGAAATGTGGTTTTTTTAAACTGAAAAACTGTCCTTTACTAATTTCACAACACAAGAAGTAAAGGACCACAGGAATTGCTTCCTTTTACTTCCAGTTGTTCTACATTTGTTAGGGGTTTTTTAGTTCAAGGTCTATAATGGCCATTAAAAAAAAATTGAATCATTCAGATAATTCTTTATTTGCCCCTGACTTTAATGAAAAATTCACAGGCAAAAAACTTCTTATCTTAAACATAGCTACCGACTTCCAATATCTCATTTTTCTCACACAATAATCCCAGTGTTCAAAGTAGGTATTGTATTTATCATCTTTGTATAGAGCAGAATTTCACTTCACTTTTCTTTATGGTCTTATCACATCGTTTACAAACACTTTATCTCTGTAACTGAAAATAAATGAAATCCTGGGCTTTCGATGAAATGCCATGATGAAATGAATGGTCCAAAAATCTATATTGAGATGACTGACTCCTGTTTGTAGAAGACATGATAAATGTTTCATGCATATAAACTGAAGGATGATGGATTTAATGATCATAGTTTAACATAGGGAAATGTTATTTTTGAATAATTAAGTTCTGTCATTTGCAAATCTAAATAGTCCATTGTTAGATGGTGCTTTTGTCTGTCAACAAGTCATTGCGTTTTGTGAGGGTTATTTATCACTGAAACAATTGATGCAATGGAAATAAACTACCAGTATGTGTTGTTAACAACACATTTTGTAAGATCTTGATTTGGATCCATATTTCAGGGGTAGTTAACTGATGTATGTTTCTGTCTTACAGAAGAAATATATGACAAGAGCCTTTGAAGGATTGGAGGTGTCTTTCTCATGTGAAGTGTTACACGTGAACTGTATTTATTATCCTTCCTATGAAGATTTTCAGAGTCAAAAATACCTCAATTTTAAGACACACGTGAAAGGAGTTTTCACTGGGGTGTACTGCCCGGTTTCCAGTTGTTGCTCCAAGAGGGTGTAAGAATCTGCAGACTGTGGTCTGCTGGCTCTTACAACTGTCCTGGACACCCCAGATTGTGTCTCAAATGGACATATTTGTTTAGACAGGCTAATTTCTCCATGAGGAATATCTCAATAGAAGTACACCGTGCCTATGCTATTTTTTATTTTTAATATCTGCATCAAAACAATTTCAATCAAGACAGTTACAATATTCTGATTTCCCCTGTTGTGCATACACAACTTTTTTATTGACTCTGTATACAGAACCAAATGTGAGTGCCTTTTTTTCTTGACATTCAATAGCAAAGAAAATAATGAGAAATAAAATGCTGGAGAATAATATGAAAAAGGTAATTATTTTGACAAAAAATAGTGGTTATACATTTGGTTGTGAGAGAATAGTGTATGATATTTAATATCTGAATGATCATCACAGCATGGGAAGGTGTACAAAAAAGATTAATTTGTATTTTAATCACAAACACTATTTTCTGAGTTGCATGATATTTATAAATATTAGAACACTTCATATATCTTCTTGTCTCCTGATACATATTTTTTTACTAATCAGTCCAGGTTTAAAAGTATTTTGTGTCTTTTCTTCATTTCATAGTTTAAGGACTAAAAAATATGAAGGTGAGGATCAGTGATAAAATTTAACCAAAGGCCTCAATCTCCTGACTCCCCACTCTGTTCTGGTGAGCAGTGACTCTGTAAAATGTCTTGTCACACCAGTTTCTGTACTTTGCCAGATACAGAAGCCTTTTATCACAGCTCTGAGAAGCAACACTCTCCTTTTTGCTGTCCAGTTCATTACCTTGCCATGAGTCACTGCTCTCTGAATTCTCACAGCCACACACAGGGCTAGTGAGACCTACCAATCAAGCAGAAATCCAAGCACGCACAAGTGTGGAAGCTGTGAAATGGATGTATCTGATCATCAATGATTTTGCCCTGGGCTGTGGGCAGAAGTACTGAAAGTATTCCCAGATGCCTAGAGCTGGGGTTCAGACCTTGACAAAACTGGCTGATATGTTGTGGCATATATATTTAAGTGTCAAAACTCTTTAGAGATTCCTTTCACAATTTTTCCCATGAGAGAGTCTTCTGTGTCTCTGCTTTCCAGGTCATTTTCCTTATCCCGGGTGTAGACAGGAAGGAATGTCTTCAGCAGTCCCTCGAGAAGAGGAAAAGGGGCAGCAAGGGGAAAGCATGTCTGTTCCAAGAGAACTTTGAATAGGAGATTATCGACAGGGTTGGGGGATTTTTTTTCCTCTTTTAAGAGAAAATATTTTTGGAACTTTTGTACTGAAGGGCTTTTTACTAGTCCTAAAGTATACTAAACTCTGATATTAATCATAAGTCTTGATTTAATGAATGGATCAAATTCTTAGGCCTAGGATACTTTTTTTTTCTTGAAAAACATTTTTTCACGATTTTTGTTTCAATCGTTCCACAACAGTATGTGAGGTTAGCAACTATTTAGATGCAGTGTACTAATGAGACAAATACCCTGGAGGTTCAACACTGCTTTCAGCATACAATTTTCCTGCAATATAATTCTCCATTTATCTTTTTTGCCATAATATCCATTTCTTGTTTAAATCAATTCTTTATTTATGGGAATAATCTATTCAATTCTATGCTCTGTAGTCTACCTAACAAAGATAAACTTTGTTCCTTTTGGAGCAGACTTCCCTGAGGGCCTGGATTTCAAGTCCTTAAAGCCAGGACAGTTCTACAGAAATCAGACATACTTTGGGAGGACATTACCCTGAACTTGGAGTCATTGTCTTGAAACTGAAGCCAGTAAGGGAGGCTACTTCAGTTGGCCCCAAAGACAGTTCCTTAATGACTGTAGGGTAGGACAAAGAACCAATGGGACAATGTCTCACCCTGTTTATGCTGAGGATACACAGAGCACTGAGCAGAAGCTGATTGCTGCCAGGACATTGCTCCACTCCTTAGTTGTCTCAGAACAGGGGCCTTTGTGCACATCTTGACGTTAATGGCAGACATTGCCACTTGCAAGGGAGAAATAATTTGTAGTCTCTCAAGCAAAAAGTAATGAAGTATTGTTATTTCACTGATTGCTTACACTCAGATACAATTACAACTTAGTTAAAGCAAAGGAGGCCCAAAATAGTCCTGATGACCTCGGTCTGAACAGACATAAGACCATAAACATCCAGGCAAACAAATAACCTTTGAGTTCCATTAGTCACAGAAATTAAGATGCTGAAATGCTCAAGCACTTGCAGAATCAGACATTTGGTGTGTAGTCACCCCTAAATATGGCATAAAAAGCAGGTCTGAAGGAGTGATTTCAATATTAAGTCCATTTCTCATTCTTAAAACAGTGGAAGTCTTAATGGCAAACCCATTAAAATTATTTTCATGACACACAGTAAATATTTTAAATATATCAAGTCAAGGTTTCAGTTAAGTATGTTCATATAGTGTCAAGCTTAGAAATTTATTGGAGAATCTTTACCTAATTTGATGTAATTGATGTTAAAGCCTTTTTTCCTAATACACTGTGCATTCCTTTTAAATGTGGATAAGAAGAAATGGATTTTTAGATGATGTTTTTAATTGATTCCAAAGGGAATAGCTACTGTGGGATCTACTGATGAGTTCTGTGGGGGTCTAGGCTCCAATCACTCAGCATCTATATTTTTAATGACAAGATGCTGCAGTGTTTAAAAAATGAATTTGAATTATGAACACAGATAATTAATGTCTGCTCTCTCCTAACATCTTATCAATAACCACCAAGCCTCCAGTGAAGGCAAGGATCTCTGTGTCGGCTTAGAGACTCAAATTGCATAAAAATCCAATGGCAATAAAGCTGCATTCAAGGTCTTTGAAAGCTTCAGTCAGAACACTGCATGTTAAATCCTTGATTTTCAGTTACAGAGGAGAGATATCAGCACATCATTTAGAAAATACTGTGTAATTTGCCACCACTGGCTATTTTGGCTTTTTTTCTTCCTTAGTTTTCATGTAGGTTGATATCCTACTTTATTCTTCCTTCTATTTAAAACTAAATAGTGTTAATCCTTTGGCCACCTCCATGGTAGCCATCCTTTCTGTTAAGAATCTCACTGACTGCAGGAGAGCAAGTTGTATGACTGAAGGTTGCTCAGAATTAATAATGACCAGGCTTGTCGTTTGCAGTGCGATTCAAGTCTACCTTTGGGTAATAAGAAGCAAAACTCTTGCTTGGGATGCTACTGGTATTGATTCAGTGTGTAACAACTGGACAAGATATTTAACAACATAACTTTAAAACAAAAACTGCAATGTCGTTATGCATCACATAGCTGCAGCTTGATTTAGTGAATGCTCCGTATCACATTCTGTAGAGTCATCTGTCCAAACTGTGTGTGTTTTGCTAGGATATGAATTTGTAAGCAGGAATGTAGCCTATAGGATATACTAAGTAATCTGTCACTTCTCTTCAACAATGACAGGGACTTAGAAGAAATATTTCTACTAGTTTTGGCTACTACACTCCAAAAACCAGTTGCGGACTTTATGTGGAAGCCTTGAGGAGAGGAACAAAAACAATCAGAGGAACAAAAAGTATTAGCTATCAAGAAAGATTGACAGAAAAGGGAATGTACAGCCTAAAGCAGAGAAGTCTTTGGTGCCACATGATAACAACCTGCAGGTGAATGAGAAAAGGAAACTGAAGCTACGTGTGCATAAACTATGTTCTAGCAATACACAAACAGGGAAATGCAACAGATTTCTTGAGGGAAATGTTTTTCACTGGAGTGTTTAAAGGATAAGACACCTGCCAAGAATGGCAAGTATAATCAATGTGGTCTTTGGGCAGGGACAGAGTAAATGAAAATTTCACACTGCTTTATAATGTTATAATTCTACAGCTCTATGATTGAAAGATGTTATATAAATGTAAGTGGCTTTTACATTACTCCATTTTCACTGCCACTTACAGTTAGATAAAATTACTGGAGATACAGGCATCACCTATACATGGAATTTGTAAAAGAAGTCCTATGCACCAGGATCCTGCCTATCACTTACAAAGATTTACTGTGGCTAAAAAGTATCCAAAAAATCATTGCTTAGAAAGTAGGGTAAAATAATATGTTACTTCCAGCTTGGCAAGGACAGATGGAGATGCACTCTATCCGTGCAGGCATGACAACAATAGAAGTGACCTGAAGCAGAAGGCCTGCTCAGACTGTGAGGTCTCTGAAAAAACAGTCCACTTCTTATTTAACTCCTTATCTCCAAAACATTTTCAAGGCCTCAAGTATTAGTCAGGTAAAGATCAGACAGAGTATGCCTTTAAAGGTTGAACAGATGGACGCATCTCTTTGTTTGACAGGAAAATATATGTGTTGCTTGACCTGGCAAACGCTTCTTGGTGCAGTGGAAGCATTGCACAAAATATCTCAGAGAGTATCTGAAAAGAATCCCCCAGAAATAGATCAATAATTGTGATATGATGGTACAAAAGCCAACAACAAAGTAAGTTTGATAGTTCAAGCTTAGCTAAAGAGACTTTGTTCAGTTTGATGACTCTGAAATTAGCTGTGCTATATGACTCTGTCTTGCTGTGTTACTCATGAGAGACGTTCCTTTATTTTTTTCTTTTCAGTGGAATGAGTTGTATAAGGATAGACTCATAATAAAAAAAAACCCAGAGCTAGTATTTTCAGAAAGGTATTCTACCCATGAGGGATTTCTTCCTTTCCTCTGTCTCTGATGATGAATTTAACAGGTAATTGGGTACCCTTCTTGCACAGGTAATACTGCAAAGTTAGTTCTTACTGACTCAGGCCTCCAGTCTTACCTTTCAGAATCATATAATGGAGTTAGTTTCAATCTCATCCTAATTTTTTATTAAAAAGAGAGATTTATGCCCCATGTTTAACACTTGCAGTGAGATCTGCTGATAGGCTGAATATCAGTAACATAATTGCTTAGCATCAGGTGTTGGCATAAACAAGAAAAATATTCCTGTATCCATCAGAAAAGACTCTATCCTCTCTCACAAAGAGATCCTTGGGTTAGTACTGGCCAGTCTGGTATAACACAGCTCTGATTTCTGTTGGAAATATTAGCTCTAGTCCTAAAAGGTGCATAATTACATTAGTGTTGTTCCATGCCTGAGGGAACAAGCTCTGCTTCTCTGCTGTGTGACCAGCTGGAGCTCAGCGCCACTCCAAATGCTGCACCCAAAGTGGGACCTGGCACTGGCTCAGCAACAACAGTCTCACTCAGAAGAGGTTTTACTCTGGCAAAAATGCTGCCACATTTTGATCCACAAAAGAAACAGACTGAGTTTCTGAAGGTCCAACTTCTCCAGATTTCCAAATCTCCCTGTAAATTCCGTAGAAACTTTAATATTGTTGAAAATCAGATGCGGTGCCCGTATCATGAGGGCATCTGGAATGCTAGTCACACAAGTCTTGCTTACTCACAGCACTGTCTCCGGATATTTTTATAAAATCTACATTCTCAGCAATAAAATATGTGTTGCTATGGGGCATCTGTTTATGTTTTTATGTGAACTGATAATTACCCTGGAGTTCCTTCTGTCTACAAAAATGGTAGAGTTTTTTACAGAGAGCCTACAAACAATTACCAGTTAAATGTAAGGATAGTCCTGAATTTATATGAGAAAAAACAAATACATTGGATAAATCAGTTGCAAGCATTTATCCAGGTAATTGCAGGTATGACTAATACGTTTTACACATGTGACAAAATATAACCTTGTAAGCTCAGCTCTCCTTTGAGTTCAGGACACAGTACATTCACCTGTCAGCTCCCAGATGTCACAGCAAAGTATCCTAAGCTGGGTAGATCTCACTCTGTATTTCTCTGAGCAAAAAATACCAGGCAAGTGATAGAAACACATCACTCAAAACACATAGGTAGATAGCAAGATTTTACATGTTTGAGACAACTCTATTATGACATTCACAAGCCTCAAACACTGCAGAAATACAGTATTTACTATGAATAAGACAGGAAAAGGAAAGTAAAATAAAGTAAACTATGGTTGCACCTAAGTCACGCAGTGCAAACATTAACCCTGTGAGGAAAAATCTGCAAGAACAGAGTCTCTTACAGTCCAGCTTCTTAGTTTATGTTTGATCTTTTTGCCACAAAGACAGCCCAGCACTACCACAACCACTGGTACAGATGCTATTGGTTAACTGCCCCCTCACATTCTTTTCGTAAGTCCAGTGGTACTCTTTAGTATAAAACTTTTCTGCCTCCATTATCCCACCCCTCAAACACAGTTACATAATAGGACTCTGAAAATGCTACCAACAGACTCACAAATACGTGGGGAATTTTTGATCCTGGATTTTTTCTTCTGTGTCACAGGACTCTGTGCTAGGATAAAGCCTTTTCTTTAGAGCTGGCTTCCACATCTGCATCAGGATCCTCCCTTTAAAAAAAAATCAGGATTTCAGCCTACTTATTCTGATTAGAGGTTTCAGCCTGTGTCCAGTTCATTTTTTCATTTAAAAAAGAGAGGGTTCATATTTTCTTACAGCTTCCCAACTTTGTTCTGTTCTGTGTCCGATGTAATTGATGACAGATTAATGCCCATCTGTCACAGTTCCACACTGTTCATTTTTAGTGTAAATATTCTGTGCTTACTCTTCTGGGTGTTACAACCTGAAAAGAACCAAATCCAAATCTGTAATAATAACATTACCAGAATTAGATATCAATGACAAGTCAAGGAAGCATTGCATATGCACATACATATGTGCTTTGCAACACCATGGTCAGACAGAGAAAACTACCAGTGGCTCTAGGATAAGGGTGTATGCAACAGAAAGAACCACAAAACTGAGGAGCAAGGACCTTGGAAATACAAGAAAAAAAGGGGGCCAGAGATCCAGCAGACAGACACAGACACAGGGATGATGACTAGCATAGATGTGTAGATGCCCCTAAGGATAACACAGGTAGAGTATCTTTAAGAATTATCTATACAACAGCAACAAATTTTTGTGTTTATGCTGTACTTCAGAATCAGGTGTGCAGAACTTATGGCTGAGATCCTATCCTGAACTCCTGTCTTAATGCTGTGGTAGTGGCATGATAGTGTTTAGTACCAGGGTATTACTGTCTTACTACCATAAACAACTGTGTTTTGGTGTCTGATTATGCATGACTGATCTGATCAACTCCTCCTGGGGCCTGACTTAACTCTGCTTGCAGCAATTGATGAGGGATGTAGACAATCTAGGAAACCAAGCAGTAAGGAAAATATAACATGAGGACAGAAGCATCCTCTATCTTGCTCGTGTGATCTAGCTGCAATTCTGTCCCACAGAAATGTCCCACAGCCCAAGTACCCTACTGAAATCTTTGTTAGCACCTTCACCATTAGGTGCTAACAGTTTAGGTACCCAAACATCCTACGAAATCAGGAATCAATACCAGATTCTGTAACAGACCCATAACAACAAAAAATGAGCCATAGATTGAAATGATTACAAGCTTTGTCTTGTCATCTGTAGGAATCAGGAAAATGAATTCTCAGCTAGAATCATGAATCTCTCAGTGGGGTCCAAATACATGAACAAAGGATGTTTTCCATGGGTCATTAGAAAATGCACAATGAGTTCTTGATGTCTAAGGGTTAATATGAAATGAGAAATTCGGTTACAATGTATTCAAAAGATGAGACGTTTGGGTATCATAGTGTACAGAGAAGAAACCAGAGGTAGAAGAAATTGAAAACAAAACCACAGAAAACAAGGGAAAAAAAGAAGAAAAAAAAGAAGAAAAAAAAGAAGGATGAATGAGCCCCAACAATGTAGAACAAAGGTAAATATTAAACAAAAGAAGATTAAAAAAATAGAATCAAAGACCACAAGGTGAACTATGGGAATTGAAACAGAAGGTAGAAAAAAATGAATGCAGACAATGTAGCAGAAAACTACTCTGAGCAGCAGTAATGCTGAGGTTTCTAGAAAAAGGAACATAACATAATAAAAATGAATAACCAATCCTTGTAAGAGGAAGCAAGAGCTAAACCAAAATTAAGTGACTCCCAGGCTACTTTCAAGTTGTGCTGGAAGATAAAAAGCAGAATCAGAGGAGAAATATGATCACATGCTGTGTTACCAGGAAATATGACAGTCTGAAAACATTTTTTAAAATACCAACTTAAAAGCATAAGCATAAAAAATAGATATTGCAACAGCTGTACAAGTGAGGAATAACAACTTGAATGGAGATAGCTACTATGACCCAAATTTCATAGAACATAGTGTGAATCCACAAAAATATCATACACTCTCTTCATTAACAACAGTATGCAAATTAACAACACTAAAACAAAAAAAATGAAAAGGCAAAACTAGTGATCAGCAAATTAATTTCAAAAACAAGGACAAATTAACAAGTCATTATTGCAGCAGAATTGGATACTGTTCGTGTTAGAACAACTGAAAAAGGACGTAGGATCCTTAAACAGGAAAATCGTACAAGGTGGATAACAGCACTGGAGGAATATCCAGGGCTAAACACTGAAGATCAATCTTTTATTGATCAACCAGCCCCAACAAATTTTAGCTGGCTTTACTTACTCAAAAATGCAAAGTAGCCCAGAAGGTAAAAGTGTATTAAGGAAGGGAACAGTTCATTTAAGGTGCTGGTAAATTGCTGGTACATTTTTTCACCCTGCAGAATAAAACGCAAATTAAAATCACCAATGGATACACACAAGAAGATAAATTATTGGGTCCAGAGCCAGGGTTTAGTTACTGAGAACATTGGTGAATACTTACAAAGAGGGTTTCACACTAGCCATACATGAATCACTGAAGCAGGCTGAAAAGACAACTAAGATCAGTAAATCCAGTAACCATGAAATTGGAGAATTTTGTAGATATTACGTGAAGAGCTGAAGAATTTTTACAAGTACAATGGAGAGTTAAAATCCTACCAAGTTAATAAGTGGGGGGGAGGGGCACAAAATTATTCAAGTGGTAGACTTCTCTAATCAATGTCTGAAGGGGGTCAAAAAGATTTTACAGGTGAATAGAATCATGGATAAGACTGTAATGCATGCAACTGTGTATCCAGCAAACACAGTGAAAGTGTTAGCCTGGTCCTAAAAGATACTGAAGACAAAAGCATGCGATGGCAAAAGAAACAGGAAAGGAATAAAGAGAGGAATTAAGTGTTTTATTGTTATTCTCAGACATATGTGAAATCCATGGAGAGAAGCCTACATATTTGAAGCCACCATGGAAAACTGAAAGGTTTTTCAAATTTAAAGACTTGCATATTGCACAAATCAATTTAAATATTCCTTTGAACACAAATTGTTGAGTTATCAGCTGGAACATGTTTTGGGTTAAATCCATGCATACAATGGATTAAAAAATATACGAGTGCGATGGAAAGATAGATACCTAAGTACTTTATTGAGAAGTGTGTGGGTAGTGAATGGGGCATTAAATAGTATAGATTTCACATGTTTATCTAATGTATTTGCAATTATCTTTGATGGGCAATGACATTACGTAAGCACCTATGTAGGAAAATGTAAGTGTGCACATTCCAGAACATTACAAATTAGAGCCATGTTCTTTGCAAAATCTACTTTTCATTAGTTTCAAGTGTTACATACACAGCATGAGAATCTATCTGGATTGCTACCTGGACTGTGTGATGATCTGGTATGCAAACCTTGTTACAAAAGAAAATTTTCCAAAACTTAAAAATTGTAAAGATTAAAAAAAAGTTGGCTTCAGTAAGTTTTGTTTCAGAAAGCTGCACTCCATTACATGAAACTTTACATATGTGATCAAGGACAGTTTCTGTAGTGTTGTATTGGGAATATTTTAAAATAAATATGTGATATGTGTAAGTTAAAGGCCTTGCATTTGTTTTAAGAAATACCAAGAAATGGTGGAGGCCATAAATTCTTTAGCCGTGGAGATGTACTGATAATGAAAATACTACAAATCTGTATGTGCAAACATGTACTAATTTAGTAGAATGATTCTTTCCTTTTCAAGGAACTAATCAAGTAGCTTTAGAAATGTCCAACAATTGTCCTCTTGCTTCGGGAGAATAACAGCAAATATCCATCACCATGAAGAATCACTCAATGCAAAAGTTATCTTTTTCAGTCTGGAAAAAACACTCACTTTATGTACTTTGTCATGTGGTATCTTGGCAGTTAGATCACACTTTGTAATTGAAAACCAAACTTTATCCAAAGATGTTTGGTGCTCTGTGCTCTCAGTTAGATGGCTTCAAGTGCATAATAAAACTTTCACATTTTGCCACTGTTGTAAGTGAAAATAACACACTGGCTTTAAGCTCATTTAAAAACTGCTCCAGGTGAGCCCATGGATGGAGGAAATTATGGAAAGAACCTTATGCCTACATTTATAATGAACTATTCAATAATAGAATTCCAGCAAAATTAAGGGAAGCTTCAATAAATCCATGAAAATGTTAAAACATGGGCATTACAATTTGAAGCAATACCAATAGGACACATATTTATAACATTATATATTTTGCAGTTCCACAGCCTCTAAACTACTGCAAGTCTTATTTCATCCACTTACTGCATTGTTAATAATACAGGTTGGGAATCTTCTAGGTATCATTATAATATTAAAATGTTTATCAAAAACTTTTGCATATTACAGCAATGTTACTTGCAAATAATTATCAAAGGTCTCTGGTGAGGCAAGACCAAAGCATTCACAATGCTGTCCAAGCAGCAGTAACCAGCCAATAACCAGCCAATAACCAGCCAATGCGGCTTAGAGAGTGCATGGTTTAGGCAACTGAATCAAAAGACCACAGTTACCTGAGTATATCTCTGTAATGAAGAGGTGTTTGAAATGTGAACAGGACCAGTGTAGGAGAAATCAATCCTAACAGTGCAGCAGGGACCCCCCAGAAAACCAAACCAGGTACCAGAGACCCTTGAATGCAGGAAGAGGAGGGGACCAGTGACCAGACAGACATTACAGCTACCCACTGATACAGATGTGTAAAAATATAATGCAGCTGTACCTATAACAGGTACCACACATGGACTGGTTTAAAGGTTGTTTGTTACAGGACTGCCATGAAAGTACCTCGTTGCCCTTACTCCGTATTTCAGAGCCATGTATGCCCGCTACATGATAAATACTGTCTGAGTCAAACCTTTAAAGGAACCTGTGTTTGGGTGTTTGGGTTAACATTTTTTTTTAATTGAATTGGGCTGGTTTGGCTGGATGTTTTTGAGGAGTAACTGTTAAATTTAGATGCATGGGAGATGACTGGCTGGAAAAATAGATTAAAACTCTGCTTTTTTTGTCCTTCGTCTTTGAAGTCTTCAGTTTTTGTCTGGGTAGGTCAAGAATTTCAGAGTCATAAGTAAGAATGTTAACCTCAGAGGACTGGTCGCCTCAAGACAAGGACAGATTTGACGGGTTCAGAGGGTGATACAAATGAAAACACAGTGATGGTGAGGCCATCAGCTTTGGTACTATTCATTTAAGAGTAATTTGTCATCAGTGTTAGGAACTCTGTGTTGATGCTTGAGCATTTAATGTGATTGCAGAGATGTTTTAAAACATCTTCCAATACAAAATGAAATTCAAGCTTGTGGAGCTCTTCAGCAGAGAAAAATCCCTACTGATCTGTATAGAAGTATGTTATAAATGAACAGAGTGTCTGAGCTGAGACCAAATGTCCATTGCTAGCCAACTTTATTTTGTGGCGGATTGATCTTTCTCCTTTCAAAGCTCAGCATTCATAAATTGTTCTGGAAAACCTCAAAGTTATTTGAAAAGGTCTATAGCAATATAAATTTCTCTATGCAAAATGGCTGTTTAACAAGATTGTCTCCTTGAACTTTTCACATGATGGTGACAGCCACTTTCATTAACTAATGGAAGTTTTATAGCGGATTTTCCCGCTACTCCCACATCACTGTTTACTATTATTTTATGGAGAATACTTTACCAATTGGGTCTTTGAAACAAAGGGAAAGACATTTTGGTGACATTCCCAGACTGTTATGTGGCTTGCTAGCAGGGCTGCCCAAGAGACAGCTTGCAGGAGAACCCCAGCTCACATGGGCTGCAAGGTTGTGCTGCAACTAATTGGCCCGTGGGGGTTAATTCAACAGTCATTATGGTCACTGCTGAAAAACTCCTCTTGTGTTAGCCCTGCTTAGATCAAAATTAGGAAGAACAGAAGCTTCATGAGGAATTGCTTCTCATTAGTCATGGTGCAGACAGCAGAAGGATGGTGTATTTGTGTAGTTAGATTTTACAATAATAGTGATCATTTAAGAGAAAAGGGAAGAGAGAAGTTTAAGGAATAAGTAGTTTGGAAGACATCTGAGGCTTCATGAACCCAATATCCATCATACTGTAGCTGGATGAGTTTTGGAACCGATCAGGAACTGACTCTTTTCTCAGCTTACCAGCAGAGAAAGTGTTCACTTGGTATTTTAGGAAATGTCCCTTGCATTCCATCTGGAGAATCCCTGGGTAATTTTATGTCAAATGGTTGCATTCCCTCAGAGCAACAAGTAAAGATGTTTTCAGTTGCCTGATGAGAAAGAGGAGACTAGAAAGGCAGAAAAAATATCTGGAGAAAGAAGGCAGCTAGTCTACAACTAAGTGTAGACTAGCATTTAGTGAAGAAGAAAAGTGTGAGCAACAGAAGTGAAGGAATGATTTATTTATCTTTTATTTTTCCAAGTTATATGTCTTTGTGAAGTCTCTGTTGCAAAAGACAAACCTTGAGTTTGCCTGATTTGACATTTTTCATTTTTTGAATGAAAGACAGTAACATTTCTCCTAGCAACTATAGATTTTTTTTCTCCAACAAGTTATAAATGTGGAAAAAAATAAATAATAAATATTCTGACTTTGAACTTCATTGGAAAATCTCATTTTTACAGTCAAGTTTCATCTTTCAGAGCAGTAAAAAAAAGCAAGATATTTACAAATGTCTTTTTTTATCAAAAAAGTAGCTTTTGTTTTCAGTGAAGTTTCAAAACTTCACTGAATGTTTAATATTTTTTTATCAGTCCAAAGGAATATTTTGTACATTTCTAAATGTGACACAATGAACACTTCTCAACTTTTGAAGATGGGTCATCCTTCTGAACCAGGGTCATCCCAGGTCAATGCACTATCCTCAGTGTGAAGCCTATGATTAATCATTTCTGTACGTGGGATAAAGGCATGAGACTGCATTTTTCTTCCAGATACACTCATGACATTGCACAAAAATTTGTGGGGAAAAAATTAGCCTTGAGACAGGCAGAATGTCACATCTCTAGCTGAGATGGCTTGTGCTTACTTCAAGATTAAATTTGATATAGTCATTGTGCATTGTTGACTAAGAACTGTTTTGATTCTGACTGTGTGGTTACATAGCAGCAGCATTCACTTTAGTGCATACTGGCATCACTGTAATTAAATCAAATTCATAAAAGAAAGCTAATTTTGAAAAACTTTTCATTTACTTTTGTTTCTATATAAAAGCTAAAATTGAAAAATTTAAGCACACATAGTCAGAGCAGGAGCCAAAGAACTAAATATGCAGTCTTACCTCCAGACCCCTTAAATTGGCTACTGTTGAGGCACATCATTTACATCAAAAGGACAGAATTCCAGCAGAGTATGTCCTCATTCATTACTGTGGCAAGTGAGGAGATGCACGATCAGATTACCATTACACTATATAGAGGCAAAGCATCAGAATAGGACCTCAAAGACATATACTCTGGGCTTCTCAAGTAAAAGATTTCCTAAATGTTATGCAAAATATTATGTGACATTTAATCTTCTAAGAGATTTAAAGAAAATGTCTTCTACTTTATACATTTAAAAGAAAAAATCTTTTGTTCATCACATTGGACAGAACTTTTATCCTTAAACTGTCAAGATGGTAAAGGCATCAGCATACATTTAAATTCCTTACCTTGAAAGATGGTAAATGATGTATGCAAAAGAAAACCAGATTGCACAAGAAATTTCTTTACACAGGGATTGTACCATGGAATAAAGTCAACGTAAAAAATATAGGTGTGGGGTTTTTAAGCTAATGTTAATGCATGATGAGGTCAAGTGCCAAACAAATCCAGCCAACTACAGGATTTTTTTTTAATAAGAAAAAGGTACACTTTTCTTCAGTTAGAAGATTTTTTTTGCTTTGCTTTTGCTTATATTGATGGACTGTGAAGGTCAAGAAGAGATTGATCTGCAGAGGCCAGTAAAAGTTAGAAGTAATTCAATTAGAGTTGTCCAAATCTGAAATATCTTCTAATCCGATTATATACTTATTTCTTGAGGGACAGTGTGTGGGCATCTATATTTGCTATAAAATATCCCTTTTCGTAATCTAAAAGGATTCTGTTATCAACTCCTTTTTTAAGAAGCAAAATGAGTCAAGAAAATAAAAACCTGAAGATTTTTTCCATAGTTAAAAAATACAGTATGTCTTCTAATTTATATTTCAAATTAACTGTGTGTATGTATACGTGCATTTTGTACATTATATCTACACTACATTAAATAGTCTTTTGGAGTCCAAGTAAGAGGAGGCACAGTTGCTTAGATGTGTCATGTGAGGATCTGTTTTTGTGCTGTGCTGCCTGCCTTACGTAGCTGCTGTGATTCATGGTAACAAAGGGCATTGTCTGGGACATTTAGAGATGTAATTTTGTCTAACTCCCTTAGCATAAAATAGACAAAATGCTTTCTGTGAAGAGGAAGGGTGTCATCCATCAAACATTTTTAATTCCTTCTTTGCCATGGTCATCCTTTGAAGGTTTTAAGGGTACAAAATGTACAGTAACTGTGTGTGCAAAACCTGAGGTGACTCTTAACAACTGTGAAAGCAAATGAGTCATCCTGTGAAGGTGAATATGGTGTAAATGAGACCAGAGAGGCTGGGAAGCAAACTGGAGTATTGACTAACAGCAGTGCAGACTGCATCACAGTGCCCTGAGCTGTGGAGAAAGGTCTTCTTCCACAAAATAGCAGTGCTACAGAGAGGTTTCTAAGAATCCATCCCACCCTCAGATAAGCAGGAATTGCAGCACAGGAGAAGAGATTTGCCTGAAAACTCTTCACTAGAAATCTTGAGGTAAAGTAGGTTTGGGTGTATAGAACGCACAGGAGAGTGAGTCCCTTCCTCTCCCTGTGCCTGTTTGCAGAACCAAAACAGAAACAAAGGGGATTTTTTTAAGAGTGAATTACATTTTTTGAAATTCCCCTCTCTTTCTGTTCTTAAATCCAGGGCCAGAAATAGCAGTGCCAAAATTCTGTGAGAAAGACCACTCTTGCCCTTCTGGGAAATACCATCGTTATCTCTATAAAGTCTGTTGCTGTAAGATTTGGAGATGTTTTGCTGACTGCAGAGATCTGGATGTTCTTCAGATAAGAAATTGAAAGTTTGTCTCATTACCAGATGCAAATCTCCACTCTCTGGTCCATCCATTAGAAGGTTAGACTGTTGAAGTACATTGATGTATAACTATCGTACAAATCTGGTCGGGTGTCCTTGACATGAGAGTATGCAGCATTGCTTTTAAGAGATTTATAAATATGAATGGAATAGTGATGCCAGCCAACATGATTAAGATGCTCCCTAAATCAACACTACCACTGAGTTGCCCACAAATGGCACAGAAATAATTTTATACTGATAAATAAAATGTCAGAGATAAAAAGGCCTGTGAACTGAGTGCTGTACCTGCTGAGCTTTTTTTTTTTACCTTAGATGAGCAACTGATACGAACAGCAATTAAGGCTTTACTTTAAGCAAGGACTTAAGTTCCATATGCTCAAGTGCTTTGCCAAGCAGGAATAAGGTTACTCCTATACTTAAATATTTGTCCTGCTATTAGACAAAGAATGCAAAATTTATATCCATGCAAATTTATCTACATCTAACAGTCTTTCAAATCAAGGAATGTGTTGTATTTTTTAGGGCTTGCTGCATCCTGGGAAATGGAGAATATATTCTTCTGTCTCACTGGTTATTTCACTGCACAGCTGAATTTCTTGAGGAGTATTGGGCAGACCACGCATTCCTAATGATAAATATGCCAGCATGATGACAACTGGTTTTACCTTGAACATTTCCCTGGAGAGTGAATTTTTCCTAAGCTGATAATAATATGGTTCAGTCTCCCAGAGGGGGAAAAAGAACTTTCCTAGGAGCCATGTTAGTCCATGTTGAATGAGGGCTCTAAATCTAAGAAGTCACACAAATGGTTTCTTGGAAAAAAAAAAAAAAAAAAGGAAAACAAAAAAGAAAAAAGAAAAAGCCCGGCCTAAAAGAGTTTACACAGCTGTGAGTGATAAAATATAGCAGCCATGGCAACCCACTCTCCAGTATTCTGATAATGCATCAGAAATGAGGCTATTAGAATTATTAATTCACATTAGCGGCTATTAAAATTACTACCTGCAGATTCACAGCCTGAAAATCCTTTTCTATTTCTAAGAGAAGGTTCAATTGCAGAGGGAACCTTTTTGCTAAATAGGTGCACTGTATTGTGTGCTAGACATTATGGGAAGTCCAACAGATAATAAAGCTCACATTGAGCTTTATGTAGCTGCTTTGTAATGCAAGCCCAGCAGATGTAATACTTCATTCTTTTAATGATGGCAAAGAACCAATACACCCCTAATAGCAGTAACAATAACTGGACTCTTACTGGTTCCCTGGAAGCTAATACTAGAAATACAACTTACTGCAGGGTATTTCATTAAATAGCAAGTGACATACAAAACGTTCTACACTGGTCAGTAATAAACAAAGCCAAGAGAAACCAGCAGAAAAACTGAGCCAGGCCCATAGAAAAGTTTTGTAGAGATGCTGTGGTGAGACTTAGGGAGTCCTGCAGAGATTTGGCTACATCCTTTCCATCCCCCATTAACTTAACTCAAAATGCAATTGCATGCTGTTTTAAGTAAAAGAAGAAACACTATTACACCAAGGCCACAGCAGGAAATAATCAGGGGGAACAGCAACATGGCATAGAAAGAACATTTTATTTATGGAAATGAGCAGAAAAAGTAACACACCAGCTAGAAGCCAAATAGGTACCAGCAAAAATGAAAAACAAGCAAAGAACACGAACTTGGATCACAACCAATTTTTAGGAATTCACATCACAGTCTATCTCCTTTAAGATCCCATGTACCAAAAATGGATATGACATCCAGTGTTCTTTTTAAAAATTATCATCCTCAGAAAGAGAAGAGGAAAACAAAAGTGACTGCAAAATGAAATTTAGCACATCCCCGCAGGCTAGATACAGCAAAGGATGTATGTGTACACAATGGGGCTTGAGTAGCCTTAACACTGAATGTATTCTAAATTCTTTTTCCCTGGTCACTTCCTAACTCAAGAGCAGCCAGAATTTCTAAGGGATTTATTTTTCACAAAGTTCCATCTGTGCCTACAATCATTTGTTTCTACATATTCAAATTTTACTTCCTGCAAAACTCTATCAATAATATCTCTATCTGTAGAAGTAGATATCTAGCCACCTAAGCTTCCTTTGGAGCATGGAATGAGGCTCTCAGTAAACAAAGATACTCTTATTTTCAAAAATAGTGGCAAATAATCTTCTAAGAAATAAAAAGGTGGTAATACTTAAGGTTATTCATTAGATAATCTAGGATTTATTGCTTGCTGGGGATGTCCAGGCTGGCAAACACTGGATGTCCATATCAGAGTCCCCCCAGTGCTCCTGGGGCTGTGTCTAGAAAAGTTTAGTGCCACCAAAGAGCAGCAACTCTGGGTGATTTATAATACTAAGAAGGTGGAAGTAGAAATTGGGCTTAGTCCAGTCTGGAATGCAAAGTCAAAGAAATTAGGCATGCCAGAAAATGTTATTGATGGTCCTTACAAGAGATGACCAAGTAACAAAAATATTTGTCAATGACCTTAACTGTAAAATTCCCAAGAACTACAATTCTGTGGTATCAGTACCTTGCCCTTTTCCCATTTCTCCTCAGGCATTCAGACAAACATTGCTGGATATGGTATTACTCACACAGATAACAGCATCCCTGCACAATCAAAGGGCTTCATGCATGAAGAAAAGTATTTGTTATTTCTTTTCCCCTACTTGCTGTTCATCAGCTCAAGTTCATGTCAGCAGGATGACTCACGTGCTTCTGTCCAGCACGTGCTTAGTGCTCAGCTGAGTGGAGCAGAGCCTGCTGTGGGTGCAGAGCTCAGTTTGCCAGTGGGGATGGGAGAGCAGAGCAGCTGGTGCCCCACGGGCCAGCACACTCGTGCCACCACACCAGCAATTACTGAGCATTGCTTCATGCCATGGGGACCTGCTTCATGCTCACACAGGGTCCCACAGATACAGCCACCCTTCTTAAGGTCACAGAAGTGTCAGGGAAGTATTTTTGCCTAAGAACTTGCTCACTCATAAAAAAATGAAAGTTCCAGCAGAAGTGGGCTGGTTTTGACATCACATTTTGTTTTGTTTTCCAAATTAATGCTGGGGGAAAACCTATTAAAATCTTAAAATCTTCTAAAAGGCGAAATAACCTTTCTCTATACAGTTTCTGTACAATGGAGTAATGAGCAATTATTTTTCCCTGGATCAAAGAGAGATGTTTAGGAAACATTTGAAGTGAGAGATAAACAAAACTTTGGAGGGAATAGTTGGAGAGATCACGTGAATCAGAACAGACACTAGAAAACAATACAGAGTGGAGTAGGGAAAAATCACAAAGTGTTTTTTCAACCTTTTTACCTTTTTTCAGCTTTTCACCTCACAAGGTGGAGACCCCAAAAAGTTGGCTGAAGGGGGCAGAGGAAGTAGTGGATGTGATAAAGCACTTTCTTTTTTTCTTCTCACACACCATGAGTACATTTGCAGAGATTTTCACTGTGACATGACAAACCTCTAAAAATACACCAGAGTACATACCACAGAAAGCAGCCCAGTACTGGAAGAAGAGGAAAAGTTGAAGTATCCAAGTACATTATTATTCCCTACAAAAGTGTCCACAGTTTGAAGAAAGAGTCAGGTTTATAATAAAGTTTAGTTGGATGATTGCTGAAGGATACATGATGAAATTCTCCAGTAGGTCAAGGGAGATGGACTCCAGGAATGCACAGGTCATTCCAGGCATGACTCCTGGGAGGTGCTCCCTATGCCCCACACATCACTGCTTCAGAGTGGCTCTGCAGAGGGAGCAGACACTTGCACAGCAAAATGGGCTTTCCCCATTAAAATATTTCTGCAAATAATATCACCTGACAAAAGCAGTTTAAAATAATTTGCTTCTTTCTACTTTAACATTTTCTCTGTGTGTCCCTTCAGATCAACATGTTTTAGTCACCACAAAGGAGTAGCTTCCATACATTGCCCATTGCTGCTACTTTTAGTCAATTTGATTTTAAATTAAACTCACATTAAAATCAAAATAAGGATTATTTCAGTTTTTACTTGGAAGATGGAAGGAAGAGCAATGTGGGACTGTAGCAGCTGCAGCTTTAGAGCTTTATTTGGAAGGCTACAAGGACACACTTTATTTCCTTAAGGATCTCAAAGGCCTGAACTAATTAGTACTTATTAGAAAACAAATTAGAAATGCATTTTATTTCTCCATATGGTGAAAGAAGGAGATACAGTAAAGGGGTGGGATATCATAAGAGCTGAGATGTTGATTTGCAATGCATAATTTATTTGCCTAATTTTGCCTTTCCTTTTATGTTTATGCATTGTCTATGAAGAGGTAACAATTTCCTTCAATGTGATCATTGTTTTGAATTATTTGTCAAATAATTTTTGCTATCTGACTCATCTGTGAACCATTCATTGCATATATTTGATCATTGCAATTCAAAATTATAGTGGCAAAAATAATTGATATGCAGGTGACCTTAATTTTTTTATTTGACAACATGGATACCACTATGACCTTTTTTATGTGAATGTGCTTGATTTTACTTTTGCATTTTTGTCATCATAAATTCTTCAAAATTAACTTAAAACTGCTTGAACTAGAATTGCTATGGAATAGAAAACAGGCACTACTAGAATTAAGTAGAATTCACAGAAGTTGAGACCTTATTCACACTGTTTTGTGAATGTTTCTCCCAAGATGTACTTCATGTATGTATAAGGTAAACATGGTCAGTGAGTAAACACACTTATAGGAATCTTATTTTTAAAAGTTCATGAATAATCAGAGACAAAGTGGACCTGATCTCAGTAACTGCTGTTAGAGACACTTTATGGCAATCCTGTCATAACCAATTTGTTATTTCTGTTTGTAAAATACAGGGATTTCCAGCATTTTGAGGCTGGAAGGAAGAACTTGCTGTTCATTATGCCTTGAGTACATTAGAAATGGGAACACTGATCACTTTGTTGATCTCCTCCTGACCCTGTTCAGCACCAGGGGACACCAGCACTAACACCTGCAGAATGCCACCAGAGATGGCTCCTATCCTGTGCTGTTGGAGGTCAGACCATCTCAAATTGACAGCTCTTACCTCTCTTTCCTGAGCAGGACATTAACATAAAGCCATGGTTTTCAGCCCAAATCCTCACCTCTAGCTCTGGGACTAGTTTAAATATGGAAAGATGGTGTTTTCCCCATGCCCAAAGTTCAGGTCTTTAATTTCTGAGTAGACTGCTATTCAACAGGCTTTTACAGGAACTGTTTCTAGTAACCTGCCAGGCACATTTGTTGTGAACATCATGTGGTGTGGATGTCAGTATTGTCAGTATGCTAGGTGTGCTTTCAACCCACCTACAAAACAGGGTTCTTTAGGGAAGAATAGGCAGAAATGCCAGATTTGTTCATCCCAAACAATTTCTCATATTTGCCTGCTCTAGGCAATTTCAAAAGAGAAAATGATGCACAGAAAGAAGTAATTATGTTTATATGCATGCTGACCATGTAATTGCAAGAACAATGATTCCAAATATTCCTTTTAATTCCTCTACACCTGCCTCACTCTAAATTGTCATCTTTAGATCCCAGTATATGGAGGGCACCTGCAGCCTAGTCTCATCAGTAGGACATCTAAATCCTTTGGAAACAACCACATACCCTTCATGCTACAAAACATTCCAAGGAAAGGCATTTTATATACCTACTACTAGAAGGAAATATAAAAAAAGCATCTATGTAAGCATGAAAATTTGGAGGAATTGATTTCATCCCTGGCTTAAATGTTTATGTTCAGTATTTGTAGAACCCAGCCAGACATATTTTATTTTACTCCAGTGAGAGGAAAAGGATAGGAGATCTGTTACATACCTTAAAATGTTTTTTGGCTAGAAAATGCTTTTAATTTGTATGATGTATTTCTCCATCAATGTTCTAGAACAACATACTTAATTTATACAAACTGTAAGCATGCATGGATCGTACAGAGTTTTTCAAATTATGGAAGACTTGTTTTTCCCTGTTTATCTCCTTTCTTAATGGGACTGTGCTCACCTTTCAACCACCTCTTTTAACAGCACTTTGCTAATCTATATGTAGTTTATAAACTCTTTTCTCTCTTCAAAAATGTTTTCTTCAGTATGCTCCACACTCAGAACTATAGTTCAAAGTGGCACTTTAATCCTTTTTATCTTTCTGATAACTTAGGGGGTTGGTCATTACTTGGTTATTCTGGTCACATTTCACTGTTCTTCACTGAAATCTCAATAGAGAAAGAATGCTTTAGGCAAAATGAACTCTGAACTTTTGTGTCATCAAAAACTTAATGTAAGTATATTGAATACAGACTGCACAGCTAAGCCTAAAATTGTAAGAAACATATCACATTATGAAAATTGCACCAGCACAAAAGTGGATGATTTTGTGAAAAACAAATTTCATTTCTTGGTATTACTTCTTACAACTCCAAGTACTTACTGATTCTAAAAATAAATTTTAAAAAAGTTTTGAAAATATTTATATAAAATACAAGAATGGCAATGCAAGGAAGATAACACCCAGAACCTTCTGCTACCTCCTATACAAACCATAATGCCTTTTACTTTCCATAAGCTATTCAATGATTTTGCTTTCTATAATTACAAAACTAGGACATTTTCTTCATTTGAATACTTACAGGTCATGATGACACCATAAAAGCTAATATGTATACTCTGTTTTAAATACCATTACAGCTCCAAGGAAATAGGGCTTATCATAAAATTGTGTTTAAATTAAAAAGAGATATTAGCATGAGTTTAAGTGTCCTTTTCTCTTTCATTCTTTTAATACTTTAATACTCTCAGGGATCAGAAGAAAACTAGTTGTTTTCTAAAACAGCCATTTCTGACATAGGTGTTTTGGTACCTACTTTTCATATATGTCCCCACATCATTATTACATTAAATCACCACTTCTGAAGAGGATTTTGTCTTCTTCACTTCATGTTCTGCATTAGTTATCAAACCTGCTGCTTCCTTCTTGGTACAAACCAATTTTTCACAGTTTAATACTCAAATTATTATCTTAAAATTCCTAAAATGCAGTTCCACTGTGGCTTAGCCACTTCTGCCGCTTTTAAAATCGCTACTTATTAATGTTAATCATGTTAGAATGCTGGGTTTTCTTAACTAGTATAAGAGCTTAAGTTTTTAATCTGAGTCTTTTTTTCCCCCCTCACAAATTTCCAGAAAATTGCTAGGATTAAAATACCACAAAGATTTCCTTTCAAACCATGTGAGCCTGTAAGCCAGGTTGCTGAGAAGTGAACCTTTTATCTCTTTTATACGTGTAAAGCATGATCTGTAGCACACATGTGTTCACTGCAGAACGACATTTGCACACCTTGCATGCTGTGGCTATCAAAAAAGTAAAAACTAAGGAAATCTGGTTACAAGCAGTTATTTCTTCCCTTTGTCTTCATCCTCTATGTATCTATCACTCATTTTTTATACACATTGTGGGTGTCACTCTAGGTTAAATACATAAGGCTTTTAAGTTGTGCAGACACTGAAGGGTAGTGAAAGCTGAGTTTCCATTCAGAAGAATAAAGGTGACCCTACAGAGGAAGCCAAGCCAATCTACTTCACTGTAATTGATTACCTGAGGGAAAGGAGATGGACAAATGAACTCTTCACCCTCAGTACTCTCCAAGACAGGCAGTGTATCCACCTGTGGTCACACTGGGACTGCAAGAGATAAATGTGACTTCTTCTCTGGCAATATGTCAGCCAGTTTAAGCAGCAGCTTGGAAGTTTGAGGAATGACTTAATTTTGCAACCTGGATTTTGGAACTGAGTTGAGCGCAATGCATTAGACCAGACATTTCTGATTCCTCATAAGAACGAGATAGCATTTTTGCAAAACTATATAACCATTAGCTGTCTTAAACAATGCATGTCTCAGTCCTTGCAATTCTGTTGCTATTATATTGCTCCCCAGTCTCCTTTCTGAGGGTCTTCAAGAAGGAAGATGAAGATAAATAAACCAGTTTGGAACCTTAATGTGTCCTTCAACTTTTTTTCAGGTCTATTTGTGTTAGAAGAACAGTAGAGATTGTTCTAGTCTCACTGATTGTTGGTTTCCCTTTAGCAGTGGACAAAATCTCACATGTCTGTTGTAATTTCGTAGATCAGTCAGTGGTGTTTGATACCCATGGTCCTTGGTTATGATAAACAGCAAAGCTTTTATGCTATCACTCACTTGAGTGATTTTATTCTTTCCTCTCCAAACGTCAACTCCAGTTCCCACTGAACTCAACTGCAAAACTGCTTTAGGCTTCAACTGAAACAGGTTTGGGCCCCAGGAGATGAAAGAAAGTGATTTTGATCAATTGCTCATCTGCCCAAAGAACACTTTCACACAGGTTCTGCCAGGCTATATTTTAGTGCACCTCCTCTATGTGATGCTGAGAGAGATAATAACACAGTTTGGGCTGTTGTGCTTTCAAGATGCAGGTGACACGCTGCTTTATGCCTCATTTTCATCAAACCCAGATGGTGCAGCATCTTTGCTTTGCCTGCGCCTGGCAGAGATTAATACTTAGATAAGGGCAGGCCGACAGAAGCTTCATTTGGACAAGATGGAGGAGGGGCTATTGTGCAAGGGAAAATAGGTGTGATCTTACTTCTTTTCCACTTCCCATTTGAGAGGATTTTGACCTGGAGTGCATTTAGATTCCTATTGCTATTTGAAATCGCAGGTGGCTTTGAGGGCCCAAGACAGATTTTCATATCTGCTTCAGTTAGACATCTATCAAATCTCTTCTTGGCTTTGGACAGTGCCACCTTTAATCCATGCCTTTTTAAATTCTAGACTTAATTATTGTGATGTGCCCTATATGGGGCTACAGATGAGGACCAACTGGAAACAATAGTGCGTGCTGAAACCAGCTGCTTGCCTGGCTGGCAATGAGAACAACTGAGCACATACTAGATAGCTTCTCTGGCAGAAGTTCTGTTTTCTTTCCCATCAAAGGAATGGTTCCCTCCCTATTGAAACTGGCTCCTACACTGAATTAGTGTTAAATGACCTGGGTCCTGTCTTCTTGAAAAAAACATCTCCTGCCAAGTGAAGTCTCAAAGCAATTTCTGACAGTATAATGTTAGAGCTCTAGATTTAAACAAATAGGAGGCAGTAGCAAGGCTTTTAAAACAAACAGCTCTCAGCTTCAAAATTGGCTTCCCCAACTACTCCAACAGAGCCCAAATGTGTTAAGCTTGGCACAGTAAATGACCCTTCACTTTTCCCTAGCTTTCGATTATCACCACACTTATCACAATGGACTGGTTTGAGAATCCCATAGTAATTGCCTCTGTATTCATAAGCTTTTTAACAACATCATTAATACTTCAGTGGAGTTATGGACTCCTCATGAAATTATACTAAACTGACACCAAGAGCTTGAACTTTGGATTCTTATTTTAGAGATTCCATCCGTGACCCATTGCCCCTCAAAATGTGTGGTTCAGATAAGCACTCTCAGGATTCAATATTTTTCTGACCTGCCTCTTGGGTCAGCAAAGTGGTTTGGAAAGCTCAAGAGAGTAGCCTTATTTATTGCATTTCAACACTTTTTTTTCTAATTCTTGCTAAAACCAGGACCTACAGAAAGAAATTCTTAGGACATTAAAGACTCCTCTCAAATTCCAGAAGGCCTTTTTGTTTAGTCTTAAGATAGGAAAAGCCTGTCACTGCTCATTGCAGCCAAATCATCCATTACATGGGACAGCTTAAGCAGAATACCCCGTCAGAAGTTTTACTAGAATGTGTCTAATGCAGAATACTGAAACATTTTCTATTAGACAAATATTGTTATCTGTATCAATGTCAGATAATGCTATTCTCCATCAGCAGTGAAACTGCCAAAATGGTGTAAGACACTCCGGACTGAGCTATGACTTTATGAGAGTAACAGTGGCAGAATCTGTTTTTTATGATAATAGACCCAAGAATCTAATTCCTTCCTCCACTATTCCAGCTGACCAGTTCAGACATTGTTATCTGAATACAACATCTCTGTCTCAAATACTCTGAGTAGATGGGATTTAGATGTAATTTACAATAATTGGAAGGGAAAATATTTCATTACTTTCTATATAGACTACATATGCCAGTAATAATTTAAATTCCTAAAGATATGCAGGTGCTTGGGATGGAAAAATAGACATTTCGATTCCTTAGTCTCTGCTTTGCTTAATTGGATTTTACTGAGCATTTTAAATCGGCTGAGACTTTTGATCAACTGCACATTCACCATTACTTCCAAGAGCTTTCACAACACTACAGACCTGAATATCTGACAGACATATTTTTGAATCTACTAACAGTTCTTTACTAAGATATTTTCATCAAAAATGTAAAACCTTATAAAAAATTCAAATGTTTTGGTTCAGTTGAGGCCCTCAGTTAGAATAATGTCATCTCATGTCTACATGGCATGGTGTTGTTTTTATTTGGGGGCTTTTAATGCTACAGTGATAGTGATTTCAAAGGTCCTAGCTCCTTTTTAAGAGATAACTGCACAATTCTTGATTTTGATCTGTCACCACCTTGCCACAATATGATATTCCAGGTTTCTTGTTTTGAGTAAAGTATTTTTTTTATCATTGCAGCTTGATAAAACAGAAGCCCGTTTTGAACAATAAAGCATAAGTAATGTATTTCTATTTTTATATGTTTTCTTGGACATGATTGCAATTTATGAGAAAAACCACTATAATTATGAATGCAAATGATTTCACAGTTACTGCAACAGATTTTGTTTATATATGTTAAACTATGCTGAGAAAGAGCCGGCTTTGATCTGGGAAACTCATTAATGTCTTTGCAAAACAGCAATCAGAACACGGTATACAGCAGCAATAGTGAATGTGGTTCACCAGAATGTGAGTCAAACAACGCCAGCTTTGAAATTCAGACACCCTCTTGTGTCAGTACACAGAGGTGGATCATAGGCAACACAGTAAGACTTTTTAAATTAAATTGTTTTAAGATTGTGTTTCTAGCCTGATAGAAATAATACTGTAATTTATTAAATCAATAGAATTATGTTTCCTACCAAGGCAAGGCAGAAGTTCCAGGGAGGACAGACAGTGCATATCTGTATCTGTGAAATCAAAGAGGCTGAGGGTGCAAGCTTGAGCATTCAGCCCTTGATGTCTGTTCTGCATTCTCTTTCATAATGGTTTGGACTAGTCCCCTTACATCTCTTCAACATGAAGCTTGGGTTCATGCTGAGGTTAGCTTCCACCAAGGAGCAGCATGGATGAGGCCATACTGTGTTTAGCTGTCTCCATCTGTCACCATCCTCCAACATTAACCCAGAAGACCTTGTACTCTCACATGCAACCCAAAATATTCACACAACACTCCAGGGCATGTGTATCCTCTCCACATCACACTTATTAAAATCCCACTCTTGAGGCTGTAAGGCAGTTTCCTCATTAGCAGCCTGGCCTGTGGACCCAGGCCTGACGACAAGTGCTGTTAACACCATGTCAACAGATGTCTGAGGAACACTGTGGAGCCAGCCTGGCCTCGCAGAGACAACAACCCTCCTTTCAGCATGCAAAAGGAAAGCCCAGGAGGGGAGAACCAGCCAGATGCCCTGAAAGAATCATCAGGGTATTGCACCATCCACAGGCCATAGCAGTAGCACCACATGAGTACAAAAAAACAGTAGTTAGCCCAAGAGTATCCCAACAGTATCCCAATCTAAAAGTCATTCCTTGCCTTCCCCTTGCAGAGTTTCCTGATACCTATTCACACTTCGGTGTTTAACTCGTCCAGCTGCCCCAGGAGAGCTTGGAAGGGTGTAGGTGGACCTTACACAAAGCATAGGGAATATCTGTGAGTCATCCAGCAAACGGGCACAAGATGGGCACTGTGCTGGACAGGCTTGAGACCTGGAAAGGAAGCCAGGAGGTATGGCATGAGAAGGATCATTTACCACTGACTTCAATGTTTTCTCAGAATTCATCATCACACAGATGACCTTCCAGAGGCTGGTGGAAACATACGTAGGCCCCTCTTGTAGAAAATGTGAGATCAGCTCCTGGATGTGGTGGAGAGCAGATCTGCACAGCAATATGGGTTGGTGCCCCTCTGTCCCTCTCAAAGACACCTTTCCAGGGCATTTGAAGCAGCAGACAGAGTAACCACTCCCTATTGCCAAAGACCAAGATCTCACACTGTGGAATACTGAAACGCTTCCTGGACCTGTTAGCCAGAGCAGCTGAAAGCCTTGTGCACCTTGGTTTTTACACAGAAATCTGAGCTATCACCAAATAGATGAATAATATGAACTTGGGAGGGGAAGGGATGATGAATCCTTTGCATGTCCTCATGCTCAACACCCTCCCAGAAACCCTGCCTGGAGGATCTGCAGGGCCTGATCCTGAGGGACTGCTCTCCACAGTGGGAAGCTGAGCAAGTGGCCGTATGTAGGGTCACCCTTCACTTTGATTGCTTCCTCTCCATATCAAAAATATGTTCATCAAAAGCAGCCCTTCATTTTGGTTAACTCTCACACTGATAGTTTTCTATTTGCTGGACAGCATCAGTTTTTGCAAAGATGTAGTAATTGTCTGTGCAGCTACTAAAGCTGTGTCTATATTCGTTGACCAAATGGATTAGAGATTGTGCCCTGGCCTGATGGCAACTAACTTAGTCTCATTTATGCAGGACAGCTTCATCCAGACTTCCTTTGGGGAATGGTTACTGACCCATGTCAAGTCCCCTAGGCGCTGCCTGCATGCACTAGCTCGCAGTGAATTAAACCACACTGAAATCATGATGGCAACTATCAGTAGTGCTGAGGTCCACACCACACCCTCATCAGTATATCAGTTTAATTATGGCCTGCTTACTTCACTGAAATATGAAGCTATTTCAAGTTGATATAGTAGGGATTGGAATGACTTCAGGTTACAGAGAAACGCTCTATCCTTGATTTATTGTTTAGACAAAGAAAGTTTTCTTTGGACTGGAAAATAGGTTAGCAACTGAAAAAAATTAACCCAATCTGTATTAATATATATGAATTGGAGTTTGATGAAGACAATTTTCCATGCGGCATAGGCAAGCAGCAGAGTCTCAGGAACATTGACTTAGTTCAGTGAGTGTTTCTTAGGTAAATCTTCTGACTAGTTGCCAAGGAGTTGTATCTTTTCAATGATTGTAATACCTCACTCTTCAATGAGAGCCGACTATGGCTGGCAGGCAGCATTCTCATCCTGAGGCAGTGGGTCAATAGGTTAATGTCTTGGCTAAAGACCCTGAGTGTGTCTTGGCAGAGCTGCAGGATGGGCCAGGATGCAGCCACAGACCATAAAAGTGAGCTTCACTGCCCAATGTTCCCTTTCACCAAGGGAGATATTATACTCAAATATCCCCGGCCTCTCTAAATACCTGTTGCTCTCTTTCTGCTGCTTTTAGCATCTACATGCAGTCTTGTCACTGTGTCTAGAGATGCTCAACTTCTAAGCTACTTTTATTTTTTTAAAGCAGTCAATAGAGAAAATATTTTCATTTATTCGGCCTAAGTGTGGGCCTTTGGAAAAATGAGGTCCAGCATGTCTGTGGTCTTCTTCAGCCATAAAAAAGATTACATTTAAAAGCAGAAATTGTTTATTACCACTGTCTCATCGCAAACTTAATATTTTTTTCTTCAGGTACCACATTTACATAATTAAGAACCATTTTTACACTTTGATTCTAAATTTCAATTCACCTTAAACTCTTCAAAATAGTGTGACTGTACTTTACTTCAATGGGGACTTGGAGAGATTCTGAATATACAAATGAATGCAAATTGTGTTATTTATTTACTGATTGCAACAGGATCATATATGTATGACACAAAATTATCTTGTAAGACAAAAATCAAGGCAGCAAATAAAAAAGAAGCCTTTTCAATAAATCGAGTAAGTTCTGGTCATTCTCAAAAATGTTATTTCAATTAGATTCAGGGAGTGATACTGCACATGTCAAAAAAATCTATTTCATTAATATTTTCATGTTTCATCCAGATACTGTATCACAAAGGTCTGGAAGCCCTTTTCTAATTATGGGTAATTGGGTGAAAGAACATTTGAATTTATATTAACATGTGAACTTTCTGCATGAAGGATGCAGAGCTCTCCAGCAAACGTGCTCAGTGTTTTACTAAGGAGCAGAAAAAACATCAGCTCCTATTTGGTGTTGTATGGCAGCTCAGGTTACTCATTCTTTTATAAGATTGCTCAGTATCTTACAGGATTAATTTGAAGTGGGGTTCTTGGCCATTGGTCACAGCATGTTATTTTCTGCCTAGCTGAAATGATCTTCATTCCAGTCAATAAAACCCAAGCACCTTTTGGATTCACTACATGCAATTGGTAAGCTGTTTAAGTGGGCTTTGACCTTTTTCTAGTCTATATGTGGTACCTGGTTTTTGTCTGTTTATTACTCATTAAGATCTTTGTGATGGAAGAATTTGCCCCAAAGGAGAAGAAAATAATTGAAGGTTTTATGATATGCTATGGCATGATGAACATGCCATGAAGGAAATCTCAAAAACAACATAACATATAAATGTCAGGGAGTTTGCATCCAAACACAAATCTCACTAGAATAAGTCAAGGACTGTTACTAATCAGAGTCTGAAATAATCTTAAAGAACAAAGGTGTGTGTAAGACTTTAACTATAGGGATGAAAAAAGAGACTATGTCATGATTATAAATTCTGCAATGATGACAAAGAAGCTTCAACACTGTAAAGCCAACAGAGCAGTTGAGAACAAAAAAAGCAATGTCTCTGGATAGATTTAGAATAACATTGAATTTAATTTTTTTCACAGCAAACAAGATGTTCTCTGGCAAATGATATGAATCCTTTGTCAAGTCTGTCCAGATGGCCTTTGTGAATAAAATACTGCACACAGCAGTGACATACTCGTTGGACGGCTAACTTACAGATTTGGAAACAGCCTGTTGGAGAGCATCTTCATTAAACTAATAATGTTTCTGGTGATTTGGTTACAAGAAGCCAAAGGCCTGGTGACAATTTCACAGAAAAGAAAGTTTTAGCTGCTATGACAACCTGAACAACTGTGTTTCTCCTCATGACAACCTGTCTGAATTACATAAAGTCATGAACCCACAATGAAAAAGAGATTCCAGAAAGGTCTGTAAGAAACGTTAAACTATACCTGGGAGATGAAAAAAAAACCTATACAATAATTCTATTACCCTTTTCATGAAATAAGATTGAGAAGATTGTGAGGATGTTGAAAACTGCTTTCTTTGGTTATTACTTTGATGCTTCTTTTACAAACTTCTTTTTGCTAGCAAACCAGGTAAGGTTCAAAACAGGAGTTCTTCAGTTGACTTTATTGGCAACAAAGTGGTCTCAACGCAGTTAAAAATAAAGTAGAAAAGACAGGATAGAGAAAAAAGACGAACAAAACAAAATTTTAAGAAAAGTGAGGCTTAAAAAAAATACAAACACAAAAAATTTCCAATAAATGTGAGGCTTTTTAAAATATAATTTCCCATTTCTTGTTCAGACTTTTTAAACTTCTTTTTCTAATTCTATACCAGGGAGTTTGTAAATCCAATTTGCTAACACTTCCATTGGGTTTCTCTAACATCTCTCTACTGCCCCCTGTAAATTCAGTTTTAAAAAAATTTCCATATGCATTCCATACTAAAAATGGCTTTCTGTTTTGATTGTGATAAAGTAACAAAACAAAATTCCACACAGTAATGGTTTTTTTTTCAAAGACATTTCATTAAACATGACATTTAAGAGCAATATTCCTACAAACATAGCAACAAGGAGAAAGAAACCAACATTCTGGAAATGAACCCAGTATATCAGACCAGCATATTTCTTGCTTTACACTTTGAAGCACTGATATGAAACAAAATTTTCCCATGTAGAGCCTAAGAGCTCCTTCTAGATCTCACTCCAAATTATTGCCTTGCAAGAACAAGAGCAGCAGACATATAAACTAATTATATTCTATTTGTTTGGATAATACTCCTATCATTATATGTAATCACCTGAATAAAGATCCGTGTGCCAGGGGTTGCTTCCATCTCCTCCAATGAAGTTAACCGACTGGAGGTAATCCACCGCCTAAGAGTTAATCCCTCTGTATACGATTCCCTGAATTTCTAGTTAATCCACTATAGCCTTCAAATGGGTTCTCCATTGCATGTTCAACATCAAAGTATGCCAATGTAAATGTTCCCTAGTTAATAAATAACCCAAACAAGCATTTAGCTGAAAAGCCATTTAACATCAGCTGTAATAAGTGACAAAGAAAATTATGATAGAGTTCATCTCTTGAAGAAGATGAGAGAGGGCACAGAAAGGGAATCTGATCTGTAATGAATGCAGTTCTACTGCTTGTTTATTGTGATTGCTGCACTGTAGCTAAAGGGGGTGCATGACAACCATGCAGTGTTGCTGTGACAGCTTCCATTTCCCTAATAACATTGCACCTTTCCTAGTATTATTCTATCAGATGTAGCAAGTATGAAGTAGTGCACATAATTCCAATAATATGATATAATCACACAGACCTTTACGGATGAATAGATGATATGAGCCGAACACTAATTTTCCAGCCAAAAATAGAGCAAGACAAGAAATACAAAGGTACATCTAACACTGTTTTTTACCTATTTCTTAATGATTATAGACCTTCAGTCTAGCAAAACCTTACTTTGAAAGAACTGTTATTTTTGGTTTTTTGCAGCAGTTATCTTAGTGTAAACAGAGACACTGATATACCCATTATGCAAGCAAATGGAAACAACTGAAGCTGATAAAAACAAGTTTATAATCTAAGGGTCCATTATCATCACACAGGGCCTGCTTTTCTCCTTTGAAGTCAGTGGGATTTTGTCATTGCCACCAGTGGAAATATAGTCAGATATTTAGTCCATATGGTGAATTTGCCATGTATTACTTCCTTAATCACAGAAACAGCTACTCCAGAACTCCTTGAGTTGATCAGGCATTATTATTAAAAACACTACTGTAAATCATATGTTGTATATGTTGTCAACTTCCTATTTCAGATAAAAGTAGATTACTCTGAGAATATACAAATATTACTGAAGAAAGAAAAAAAAAAGAAAAGAAAAGAAAAGAAATGAAAGAGGAGTGGGACAATTTGGAGGAACATGGTGACCATGTTTAGATTTTGGCAGCTAGAGCAATGCAAGCAATAGAGGAATTAGGCTGTGGAGAGACCTGATGAGCTTGTTGTCAAATTGAAAATGGGAGTATAATGATATGTGAGATAATTTGCCTTTGACACAAATGAAAACATTGGACTTTTGATGATCAGATAATCAGCTAATAAAGCCGGGGGCTGTGCTAATTTTTTAGAGTGGAATTTGTTTAGACAGGATGATGGACATTGATAAGGCATTTATGTCATGGCACAGTTGTGATTCCAGAGAGTTTGGTAAGATATTTTTTTAAAATGAATCTGACCCTAACAGTGTAGTCAGTGTGGAGATGATGTAAAAGCAAATGAATCTGATCTCTAACCAATGGAGTCTGGTATATGAATGTATATTGCAACACATGACCGCATGTAAATTTAAATAATGTATAAATCAGATGGCACAGTTTATGAAAATAAATGTATTTGTAGTGGTTCTTTGGAGAAGGGTAAGATGTGCAGTGTAAGAAGAAGGATCATTTAGATGTACGTGGCTGTGTGTGGAAAAGAGGTGTAACGTGAGAGGACAGGCTAAAAAAGCATTGGGTGTGAGAGACTGAGTAGGAGGATAAAAGATGTAGGAGATAAAAGGGTTGAGAGAGGAGAGATATAGACAAGGTAAAATGTATGTCTGATCTTAAAGATAAGGGTAAATAGCTTTGGTTCAGTACGGTAAGCAACAGGAAGCCAAGTAGTGATTCATATGGCCAAAACAACAGAAGAGGAGATGACACAGGAGCCTAGTTTTGGAGAGATTATTGGGGAAGATAAGTGGGGAAAAAAAAAAAGAAAAAAAAAAAAAAAAAAGGAAAACATTAGAGGAAAGGATATAAACAAGCATCAGACTGTATATGAAGATATTAGTAGACACTAGTCATAAAGCAAATATATTTATAATCTGCACTTAATACTCACAGGAAGTCTCCATTTTCAGGCTTTTAATATTATGGATGAGTTTAATTTGTTATGTTTCTTTTTCAAAATAATACCAAATAAAGGTGTCTTCAGCCATTGATTAATCATTTGCCAAACTCAGTTTTTAATTAAATGCGCTATGTGAGTACATAAAGGAATAAACATCAAAGTTGCTCTGTTCTGCTATTGTTAAAATGGGGAAAATGTTTTTTTCCTTTGGAATTTTAAGTTTTATATTACATGATTTAGCCCAAGGCAAATATTTTTTTATGGCTGAATTATAAACTTCTTGAGAAACAGGTTTATAACAGAAGTGCAGACAATCTTCAAAAAAGCATTATAAACACCAAGTCAAATTATGAAGCAAAGATGGGCCTGAACCCAAACCCCAAAGCTAGCCACTCCATTAACTTTTACATACACTGGATTCAGATTCAGTCTTTGTAACACTAACTCATCCTTGCCATAAAATCCCATTACTGATGTGAAAATGGAGAGCTGAACAAATGTGTAAGCAGTTGCAGGATGAGGACCTAAAATTCCGTGACTAAAATGTGAGAAGTGGATTATAAAAAGAGACTTCTGAATGTTTCATTTAATGCCAGTTTATATTCAAGATTATTAAAGATTAAACATTTTCAGGTAAATACACGTAAATCAAGGATAGAATGTCTTCACTCATCATTCTAGGGCAATTCATACATAGAAGAAAACTGTGCTTTTATCCATGAACTAGAGAGAAAAAGATGGGTGGAAAAATTAGACTAGTATCATTCATGTTATTATAGTAAAGGACAATAATGTACCAGAGTCTGGTATATTTGCTAGGCCTTGAGAATTCAACAGGAAAAATAAATAAATAAAGTCCCATTGTGGAATCCAAAATACCCATGCAGTGCTGAGGAAGGGCAGAAATCCTCTTCCCCAGGCCATGTTAGCCCCAACAGAGGCCATTCCTGTTCAGCTGTCGTTGCAGCCTGTTGCACATCTCTCTCTGTGAGAAAGCACTGATGTTTGAGACAGCAGCATGGTGAAATAAACCTTGGTGTACAGATTAGTGATTAGAGGCCAGGCTCAAGTGATAAAAGCAACTTTCATTATTATCTTACAATTTATCACTTTGTACCATCTTCCCTAATGTACATATTCTGTCTGCATTTAAGTGTTTTCTTCCAGAGAAAAGAATTTCTTTAAAATACACTAGCTACTAAAAACCTATGTCTCCATCTGCGAAAAGCAACTTATTAATCAGATAGGGAAAAAATGGATGAACACAATGGCTGGTTGGTTGGTTGGTTGGTTGGTCGGTCAGTTTGGAGCATCTTTACAGTGTACAGCTGGCAATGATTATTTCCTTTCTGCAGATTCCTAGAAATCACCTGACAGGCAATGCTAATCCCAAAGCAAGAGGGGAGGGCCATCACTGTCATGCACTAAGTGTATTTTTTTGATGTACATGCTTTCTGGGTATCTGCCACTTAGAGGATTAATCTTGGTTTCTGAAACAGGTTTTAAAACAAACACGTATGTATATATTTCTGCAAAGCCTTAGTAAGCACCATTACCAGCAGGTAATTTCTGTTTTCATAAATAGATTTACTTTATTTTAAAAGCTGTATTGTTGTTCAAACAGTCAAACCATGATCAGGTCAGAACCCATTTATCTCAAGGACTGTCCAGCAGAATGAGTTTTAATAATCAGAAAGCACTGTTAACTTGCCCCTTCCCCGGTGTTCTGGGAATGTCTAAAAGAAAAAAAAAAAAGGGGGGGGGGGGGGGGGGGTGGGCTTAATGTGCTACCCATAAAATATACATCCCAATCAATCAGGAAAATGCATAAGTATTGCAAATTATGATCCAGAGACTGCCTAAAGACAGGGAAATGAGACTGAACCCAATAACTCAATCTGACTAGTTCCAGCCTGCCTGGTTTCTAGCCTGCCTGCAGACACAGGCATGGGCAGGGGCACAGGCAAAGGCAGAAGCAGAAGCTGACAAAGGAAAGACTTAAGTGTACAGCGAATGTAACAGGGTCAAACTGCATTTTAGTGCACAATATTAGAGAATTGTAATCACAGGAGAGAAAGGGAATGTCTTGAAAAAAACTCAGAAAGTAGTGGTGAGAGAGTGTGCAGTATGAAGCCAGCAGACAGATTTCCTACAGACTTAATCTCCAGACTTCAGCTGACCTTAAATTCAGGACTTCAAAAGGGCAGCAAGGGAGAGTGAGAGTAGAAATCTCAGACTCAGGGCTAGAGACAAAGGGATGGAGGAGACTGGATTTGTATATGGTTTCTGTACACAGATGTAACACGTTTGTAGTTAATCTGTGTGGTTGCAGACTGACAACTATGTTTGAAAACTATTTCAAACATGGCTATATCTTCAGAGTGGAACAGGCATTTATTGCCATGGCTACACTTGGAGGATGACCCTGTCCTCAGTAAAGCCCAGCTCTTTTCCCACTGCATCCTTCAGAAGAACTCCTTATGGAGTGGTCTTCTATCAGGGCTTTTCCCGATGAAGCGTTAACAGAATTTGCCTTGACTGTGCACCAGTAACAAATTGTTTTCAAACTGCCCTGGGAGATGATAGTGGCTGACATCCACCACTGGCTGCAGGTCATTTTCCTAGCACAGACCCATCTTTGGGGACCATTTAACACCGTGTTTCAGCTTTCAGCCTTGGAGCTCTTCCTGTAAGCCCTACCCCAGCGACTGGATTGCCTTCACATAGAGGGTGTGCAAAGGACTCCACAGAAAAGAAGCAGTTGGATTCAGTAAGGTGGTCACTCCCCAGGTGCAGGGACAGCCTGAAGGCAGGGCAATAGGGCAAGGAAGAGACAGGGCCCATAGCTGGTGAGCACCAGACCGTGCAGCCAAAGCAGCAGGATTCAGAGCCTGGTATGTGCCCGCCTTGTTCCAGTCCTCTGGTGCCAGTGGTGGGTGGTGGGAAGAATGCTCAGGAGGAGACACGCACTCCCCAGCGGGGATTTCATGCTGCACAGCCTCCTTCGGGAGCAGAGCCGGCCCTGGGGGACCCCAGCAGCTCCTCAGCCCCTCAAGAGGCTTCATGAGAGACAGACAGAGGGGGGAAAAGCTGCAACAGGAGCTGAGAGAGACGGGAATGACAGCAAGAGTGGGTGAGAAGGGAGGTGGGAAGAGGGTCGGAAGGGAGGGGATACAGGGAGGCCCCCCCGGAGATGCAGATATGCAGTGGCCAGATGAGCCTGACACCTGGGGGTACTTTGACAGGGCCTCCTGGCAGCTCACCCCACATCAGCACAGCCAGCCTCCCCTAGAACAAGAAGGGACGGTGGTGTCCCACTGCGACTCTGGTGGCGGTGTCCCTCGGTAGGGACTCCGAGGGACACGCACTCTCGCACGAAACAAAAAGAGAGTGTTGAGAGGGAGGGGAAGGTGGCGGAGGAGGGAAGGGTGACAGAAGGAATGGCCCGAGAAGGGATGGGGCAGGGCTCCCACGGGGTACCCGAGGCGAGCGAGCCGGGAGGTGGGCACGGATGCGTGTGTGTGTGTGCATGTCTGGGTGTGCGGCCGGGGCGACGGGGGCGGGCGGGCAGGACACGGCAGGGCAGGGCCGGGCAGGAGCCCGCGGGGCGGCGGGCGCAGGTGGTGCCGCCGCCCGCATCGGCTCTACCTGCCGCGCCGGGGGCCGCCGCCTCCCGCCCCCCACCTCTGCCCCTCGCGTTTCCCCTCGCCAGTCCCCGCCTCGGCTG
>JANPWX010000094.1:6916402-6957434 GCA_024734555.1 Trochalopteron elliotii
CCTGTCATCTAGCTCCGGCTCCCTCTCCCTTTCCCCACACTTGTTCCTTCTCCAGGCGCCGCTGCCCCTGCCATTCCCAGCGAGACTAGAAAGCCAAATGAAAACGAGGGGAAAAAAAAAATAACAAAAACAAAACCCAACAAACACACAAACAAGACAGACAAAAAATACTCGCGGCTCCGGCCCCGCGGGAGCCGCGGCCGCCGGAGAGCGGGGCAGGCAGGGGGGACGCAGTTTGCCAAACTCCGGCGCCCGGCTGGTCCCCGCTCACGGCCGCTTTCCCTTCCTTATCTCCCCTCCGCAGAGCACCCTCGCCCAGCAGAGCGCTCCCGAAGTGCCGGCAGCCGCCAGTATTTTTTGTCTGTCTTGTTTGTGTGTTTGTTGGGTTTTGTTTTTGTTATTTTTTTTTTCCCCTCGTTTTCATTTGGCTTTCTAGTCTCGCTGGGAATGGCAGGGGCAGCGGCGCCTGGAGAAGGAACAAGTGTGGGNAGGGAAAATGGATTGGGGACTTCTCCTGCACTGTGCAGCCCTCACCTTCACCCTCGCCAGGGCTCTGCGGAGCGGTGAGTGTCACCGAGGACGTCGGGTCTCAGCGTGGGCAGCTGCGGGGCCGGGCTCCGGGGGGGGGCGGGCGGTGGGGCCCGACGGGCCGTGGGATCGGCAGCGACATAAACCCGGCTGGGGGGAACTTTGCCGGAGAAGGGATGCGGCGCAGCCCTCTCCTGAGGATCGCCCGCCCTGACATTGCCTTCCGACTTTATATTCTGCTCTTTCGGGTTATTGTATAAAGCAGGCTGCTCATTCTCACTAGATCAGGACAGCCAATTATCTTAATAATGTCCCGTCCCATAGGCAATTAAACGTCTCTCCTTCGATATCTGAAAGATAATGAACACTTTAAAGGGAAAGCTCTCTTCCCCACCCGCCCTTTCTGTTTTCCAAAGCGTAAAATTTTAGATCGTGCCTCCTACTAGCTGTGTGTGTACCTGCGAATAGTCTTCACAGAGAGAACTCTCTAGAGTACCCCTTTCCCAAGTCTGCAGTTTACGTGCAACTTACACTGTGCCAAGAGGGGATCTGAGCTTCTCTGTGGAGGCTCGAGACGCCCTTCCAAGAGGAGAAATCCCATAACAAATGAGTGGTGTGGGTAGTTTACTGTCAGGCAGCGCTTGAAAACACAACTAATTAAAAACAGCGTGCTCCTCCTTCCCCGAACAATGCCAGGGCACTGTGAATATTTCACTGCATGATGCATTTTTAAAGATGGGTTAATTGTGGGACTGCTTAACGTTTAGCTCTTGCACATGAAACAGCTCATGTGAGTCTTCCTTTCCTGACAAATCCTGAGCAATTATTATTAACTAATTATCAAATATTTACTTTTGCCTGACTGGGTTTTCAATCAAAGTAATTAAAAGAAGAGAGCACCCTCCACTTCCACTGGTATATTGTTTTAATAAGGGACCGCAAGTGCAGTGTCAAGCAAGAGTATTAAAATCGCATGTTTTATGATGGAAGTTAATCTCTTTCCCAATATGTTTTGAGGAGGCTGCTTAGTTTAAGCAGGATGAGCTTCCTCCTCCAGTGCTGTGGCAGAGGAGCAAAGGTGCTAGAGAGGTGCACCAAGCCTGGTGTGGGGATGCTCCGAGACCTGCACTTGGCTCATCCCCCCGCCCAGCTCGGGGTGTGGGCAGCTGCCTCCCACACAGACCCATACTGCCACCCTCTACCTCTGAGGGACAGGAGGGGGCCACCCCCGTGCTCCTGTTGATCATTTCTCCCTGTTAAAAGAGGGGGAGGAGAGTGAGGCAGAAGCCTCCACCATGAGTGGTTAATGTGGTGGTCCTGCTGGAGTCACCAAGGCCATTAACCTCCTTTATAACCTACCAGACCTACTAATGCCACCTTCACCTACATGCAGTATTAGCATCCACTAAATTAATTCATTAACCTTATTTGGAACTAATGGTCCAAAGTCATTAGAAACTGCTCTTCCTAATCAAGTGTGAGAGAGATTGCACAGAGCCAAGGAGTCTAGCAGACCGCATTATCTTAATACACTGTCACTTTCCCAGAAGTCTCAGATTAAGGAGCGCTGGTGGTAGTGAGTCCACCTCAGCATCCTCTGAAGTGACTCTGTCAAGTGACTAGAAGCAGCACTGCTTTATTTCAGGCATTTAACAGATGCCAGACTCTGCCATGTTGTTTGCAGGGCTGGAGTGGGTTTAATGAGACAAGATCACTTTCCGAGTATGCTTACACAGGGAGGAGAAGGCAAGATTCCCTGAGAGCCCCAGACAGCGGATTAGCAAGATCACCACTGACAGCTTTTGAGCTTTGAGCAGCAATGCCTTTTGTTCTGGTCAGAGGAAAACAGCCTGTTTTGCAAAGGCACAGCGGAAATATAATAAGATAGCCTTTCCCAGCAATGTGCTTAGTATCTGGGGTTTGATACATGCGTCTGAGTACCTATCAACCCCTTCCCTCCTAATTTATGGCAAATAATTTCTATAAAGAGTGTTGCTTTATGCATTTTTGATGTGTGCTTCCTCATTCGTTTCCATTTGACCTGTTTTTCCTACAATAAAATCCTGTATATTTATAAATTCATGCTGAGAGCAAGGATTGCCATTTTGCTTTCACAGGGTATGTATTAGAGCACTGCAGCCTGTATATACCATTATTGAGATGTAGTGATATATAGTCTCGCTTTAGTGGTGACGTTCTTCCTGTCTGTGGTTTATTGTCATGTTTTATTGCTCAAAATGAAACATCCAACACTTGTAGAAAGTTTTTCCTACCCGAAGGTCCACAGAAAGAAATGCATAGTAGTAAAAAAAGTGATAACACAAACCTGCACTGGACAGTGAAGTGAGTGACTGTGTAGGTTGGATTTTTTTGTCCCTTTTCTTTTTTCCTATAAACCTTAAAATGCGTCCCTGATAATGTTGACCAAAGGAGCAAGATGCAGCATACCACATTTCACAGTCACCCTTTGGGATTCTAGAAACTTTTGCAACTATTTTGCTGTTAGAAGTAAATCTTTGTTGTTGTTCAGGGGAGGAAGGAATGAAGGGAAGAGGAAGGGAGGCTGTTCTGCTCCATTACTTTGATGCAGTCTCCAAGCATGAACAAACTTCCTTGAAAGAGTAAATAGCGGATGATTTCTGCTTCACTAGAGCTACTTTGTTCTCTCCTACCCTGGGTTTGAAGAGCACAGATAGTTTCAACCTGCCTAGATTTATGGACTGATAAAACAAAGGCAGGGTCTCCTGTGAATGAGCTTGGATCCACCAATACAATCCCAGTGGTCAGTGACACAGACCAGACTTATCCCATAGCTGGGCAGGGGGTCAAATGGCATCCCTTAACATCTCCTCCCAGCTTTTCTTAAAACTTCGTACTTAAGAAGAGTATAGTTTTTGGAGTTGTGTCCCAGGAACACTTCTTAGCCACCATTAACACTGTTATGAGGGTGAGTGCAAGGTCTTAACACTGTAAGGGGCACTGTTGGAGTGGCTTTTTAAAAGGATGCTGGTTTAGAAATGGGGTGCCTTCTGCTACCTGCTGCCTGTCCAGCCACCGGATTTAAGGAATGGGGGATGGAGAGGGAGTCCTCTTCCCTCAGGTAGAGAGTAGCACAGATGCCTTGAAAAGCAGAAGGATGCTAAGTTAGCCTGAAGAAGATTGCGGCCACGCGGCATTTCCACGGCAGTCTGCCGGGTCCGCTGCTGCTCGGATGCTTGCCGGGGACAATGAGACCAACCCATGTGTTTGCTTCCCCCCCCCAGACAAGTGTGGCGACACGATCAAAATTTTAAGCCCCGGGTACCTGACGTCTCCCGGCTACCCGCAGTCCTACCACCCCAGCCAGAAGTGCGAGTGGCTGATCCAGGCGCCGGAGCCCTACCAGCGCATCATGATCAACTTCAACCCGCACTTCGACCTGGAGGACCGCGACTGCAAGTGAGTGAGCGCGACCGCTCTGCGGAGCGCCACGGCGACACCTGCCGGCCGCCGGGGGCAGCGCCGCGGGCAGCGCCGGGCCGGGCGGGGGGGGCGGCGTGTCTGTGTGTCTGTGTGTGTGTCCCCTAAAAATGTCTTTGCGGCTCTCTGAGGTCTGAAAGCCGTGTCTGGGCTGCGCCCGCCCGGTGCGCTGCGAGCCGGTGGCGGTGGTGATGCGCGGAGTGCGGTTGTGGTGAGGCCCCGTTTGTTGGGCCGCTTGCTTTTGTAACTCTCTTGTTGGAGTTTGAGTTTGAAAAAGGAGTTCCTTTTCCTTTTGTACCCCCACGACTACAAGCAGCTCATGGAAGAGACAGGCCATTTATAAATTGCCAAATCTTCTTAACACAGAATTAGTCTGGCATTTACCTCACCCTTCAAGGGGCAGTGGACTGGAGAACTGATAGTCATATTTCCTTCTTTCTCCCTTTGCTGCTGATTTATAGCCAGTAGCTGTTCTTTCCTCTACTCCTGCTCTCCTGTAGTGCCCTGAGAGGAGAAAGGAGGGAGCTGAGGCTCCCTTTGTCCCCTGTCCTCACATTCCCTTTGACCACTAGTTCCAAAAGTGAGGAGAATCAGAACCTCCCAGAAGCTGTTCTCCACTTTTCCCCAAATCAGTAAATCTCACAGCTTGCACAAGGCAACATATGGTCAGATCATTCGCCTCTCTAACATGCCCTCTGAATTAAGCCTGTTTGTTGCATGAAGAAAATATTGTAGTTGTTCATTATTTAAATATTTCTGAAGTATCATGGTTATTTAAATATTTCTTGTGTATCATAATTTTTAATCCCCTACTGATAACTGCAAGAGAGTTGCTGTTCGTTAATGCTACCAGTCAATATTTTCTCTGTATGTCAGAAAGATTAAACTCAATAGTCAGTGGTGTTTGGTATTTCATGGGAGTATATATCGTATGTTTGGTCCCATAAAATGCTCAGTTTATCAGGAGTGGTTGTGATAAACTGTGAGATGAGAGTGTTGGACTTATGGAAAGAGAGCAACTGTATTCAAGCACTTAATTTTTTACCATGCATGTCTTTGTCATATGATTTAATATATTGATTACTTAGATCACAATTATTGTTTTCTCTTAAAATGAAGTTTTTAATGATGCATTGTGGTGCTTAGTTGCTTTTTTGTGGTATTTTATAATCACTTATAGATCAACATTTCCGTGCCATAGTTGAGTGATAATGCAGGAAAACCCTGTGCTCATAAAGCTAAACTTTGCGAAAATGAGTTTTTACTGTGGTGTTGGAGCTGCAGCTTGTATTCACGCCATATGTTCACACACTGACTTCCCATTCTTTAATTTTTAATGTCTTGTACACAGGCAATGGTTCACTTCTTTGTGTCTTCTTGATACAGGTTTTGCTTTCATTCTATGGAACACTGCTAATGCTTTAAAATATTTGTCACTCTTTGGCTCTTAGAGAGAAATTAGGAGATTAAATCAAGCATATTTCAGTGTCAAATCCTTTTTCTCCCTTGCTAGAGTGCATGTTTTTCCAACTCTGTAAAACCAACATGGTCCTTGGCAGCAGTAAAATGGTGTACAGCATACAATTGTTTGAAGAACAAGTAATCTTTGTGGCACAGTGTTGTGCTAAACAGTGCTAGACTGAGCTGAACTGGGTCCAGGGAAAGGATTGACTCGCTCCCTCTGTTGCTTCCTTCTCAGTGTTCATTGTCCACTCTCCCTGCTGCATTATTTCTGTCCCTGAAATGGAGCCCAAAGCAGTAATGAGATGGTAGTGGGTGGAAGGAAGTCTCTCAACAGGGTTGTTTGCATTGTCTTTGCCGTGTATGATGGTGATGACTTTACCATTATTTTGTCTGTGCTGAAAAGCTAATTTTCTAGGCTATGCTAAATTACTCAGCTGCTACTTCATTTATATTGAAAATTGCTCTTTTTAACCTGAGAGGAATTGTATTTGTGCAAAAAAACCCCAAAGCCTTAGGACCAGAACAATTATTTCAGCAACAGGAATTTGTCAACAATCGCCGTGGTCTGAAATTTCAGCATCTACTTACAAAATTCCCATTCCTTGTACTGAATATTGAATACAACAGGCGATTAATGAAATAAATGTATCACAAGACTTTTTTGTTTTCCAGCTAAGTACATTTTGGTTTTGTAATATGCTTAGCTTATTACAAACTTAGTCTGCAATCTAGAAATGTGTAATTTAGGTTACACTCTAGTTTATTGAAAGGTTTAGCACTGGAAATTAATAACCACTTAAATATGAAATGCAGATAGAAAATGAGAGATAAGGGAATTCATGTCTGGGAACAAAAAATGTCCCATACAATTAGAGTAGACTAGAGAAGATTAGCTTGCTGGCCTAGCTCCCAAAATCCTCTTTATAATGCTGTTCATTGCAACTTGGACCTTAGTTAGCAGTGAAAACAACTTCAATGACAGGGACCCCCTGAGCCCAGGAAGGGAAACACTTTGACTTTGAAAAGGTTACCTTCTTGTTCCATAGTGCCAACAAGAAAATCAAGAGGCTCTACCTAACTTTAAAAATATTGCTCTATATAGAGGGCTAGATGTATTGAAATGTAAAACTGCTGAAAGGTTGATTCTCTGAGGAGAATCAAAAGCAGTGTATTTAAGCATTAGCTCTTACTGAAGCTGTTCCCAGTTAGTCTCTTTGTATGTTAGGGTTTGGAATTAATTTAGGAATATGCCCTTGATTTACCTACTTATTATGCTGTGCTTTAATGAATAAGTATTTCTCAAATGACTGCTAATAAAATTCATATATGTATGTTTTTCTGACAATCAGAACTATTTGAGTTGTTTTAAATTTCAAGTAAACATGGTGAAAATTCCTTTTTCTCTGGAGGCATTCCAAAGGACTCAACTTTCACAGTTTTGAAGAGTAAAGATACGCAAATAATTAAAAATATGTTCACACAAGCTACGTTCATCTAATAAATAATCTTCTAGACAGGACTACTGTACCAGCATTATGAACTACTGGGTTTCGACAGCAAGTACACAAACAGGTCAACCACAGATTGTTATCAAGGACATATATAATGAAAAAAATTCACAGTCTCTTTCAAACTTTTAACTCTAATGAGTGTTATGCCTCCTCTTCAGGAAGCCAAGAAACAGAAATTATGGTTGCACTTTGGGAGAAAAGTAGTTTTTGTTTGCCATTTTGCCTTTTCTCAAGCAAGTCCTAATAATAAGCATGCATTCTTGTAGTCAGGAACACAGTTAAAATGAATAGAAGAGACAAAACATATGGCCACATATTAGTTAAAATGCTCCACTATTTGTTGCACGTGGTAAATGCTTTTCAGCACTTAGTGCAAGCTGTACAAGTCTCGTGTTGCAGAAGTATCCTACTGTGTAAATGTAGCCATCTTGATTCTAGTAAAACTTTATACCTAGATAATAAACAAGAATGTCACTGATACAGTACTTTGAATTTATGGAACTTTTCCGGTTTCCCAGCAATGCACACTATCAGCATGATAATTTATAATGGTTTGTGACAAATGTTACTGAGCAAAGAGGTGTGTGGTTACATTCAGATCAGATGTCATTATCTAGGGAGCAATAAAAATTTCACAGACACTAGGTTAAAAACATTAAGAAAATGAATGTGAAGCTTCAGAAGAAAAGGGCTTAAGAAAGGTGGAGGGTTGGGTAGAGAAAGCCCAACAGTGGTTTCCTTACTGACAAATTATTAACTTTGTTGCCAGACTTGACTATATTGTTTCACAAGCTTTTCATAGATATGCCACACAGCACTATTATTTTAATGGCCATCATTTACAGATACAGAAAATAAATATCATTCTTGCTTAACACTTGTGGATTATATACAACAGTGCTGTCAAATCTCTCAGAATGGAAAAATTGCCCATTTTGGAAGCATTCAAGTTATAGGAGAGATGTCATAGATAATTACTCTTCATATTGCATTTACTAGGGATTAGTAACATGGATGAGAGTAGAGCTGTATAGAAATTGCAGTCAGTTATAGAATACAGAGCAAAAAATATCTATGTTTGTTTATATAGAAGAAAATGGCTCCTCCAGATCCTTGGGTAAGGAAGAAAGCATAGGTATTCAGACCTACAGAGTGAAAGTATAGCTCCACATAACTCCCATAGACCTTAATGATGTTAGAAATTCATCCATCCATTTTATTTCTAAATAATGTCAATGGATTTATGCTACAAATCTGTAGGTATAACAAACTCAGGCTGGTAAAATAAACAGGAGCAAGCAAAGTCATGGCTCAGCCTTTCTTTAGTTTCTGCATAGTTTAAGCTTTCATTTGCTTTTGTCTAAATCCTGGTTCCTATTCTCCCAAGCAACGAGGTCTGCTTTGTGCAGGCCTTGTGTCTCGCCTTCGTTCCTTTTGTGCAGGGGCAGTTCCGGCTCTTTGGGTTGAGCCGATGGGATTAAGAGTGCCCATGTCCTTGCTGCCCACCTGCAGAACCACCCGTGAGTGATCCTGCTGGGCTGCTCATTGAGCCTGTCAGAAGGGTTCTGCCATCAGCTGCACATAGCAGCTGCTTCCTGACTGCTCCAGGTGCACCTGGAGCCTGGACAGCCCTGAGCTGCTCCCACAGTCTGCCCCAAAGACATCTTGAGCAGGGGCATTCTGGGCCTGGTGCAGCCCCACTGCGCATGGAAGCAGTGGGAACTGTGCCCTCTACTCCCACAGAGCTGTCTCCCATCATTCCTGATGACTGTGGGGTTCAGCACAGGCCCTGTAGGATGTTTAATGACTGTATCAGCTGTTTGGATAGCAAATGTCAGTCAGAGCTTCCCAATTCCCTCTGCCTGGCCACCACGGGGCTCGGCAGGCAGAGAGAGCCTGCAGCTGACAAGGCAGGGTGAGCAGCACAGGAACAGAGTTGTTCAGGGCTGTGGAAGGCAGGGGTTGTGTTTGCCCACCACTGAGCAGTGAAGCTGAAGGAGCCAAAGCCTCCAAGCTTTCCAGCAGAAATATGGCTTGAGCAGCTTGGCCCCATCAGCTAAGCATCAGCACTGGCCTTTTAGTGGATTTCAGCAGGACAAGGTGTCCAGGAGACATGGGAGTGCCCCCTCCTCACTGTTGAGGGTAGCTGGAAGGATGCCCACACTCCCCTGCTTGCTGTGAACTGGATTCACTAATCCACCTAGCCCACACATGTGGAATCACCCCACCATGGGCTGCACGGCCCGGGCAGAGGTGGGCAGTGACCTGGACGTCTCTGTCAGACCCAGAGCGGGATCTGGGCATCAACACACTGGGAAGGCTATACCTGGGCTGAAGAAGTGGCATCTTATCCTTTTTGTCTCCCTCAAAAATCTGTCCCTCAAGAGCTGTTTGGGGTTACCAAGAGATTAATTGGAAGTACTAAAGGGATGAAGGGAGCCATCCTTCATTCTGTTCCTAAAACAAGAAACAAGTTCTTTTGGTTTAGTTTGAGATGAGTTGTTGCACTAGATTTGGGGGCCATGTGGTATCTCATGTTTCTGGGTGCACTTTGAGGTCATTTCTCTGCTTTATATAAAGCACATGAAAGGCTTTCTTAGGGAGCACTCAGCTAGACCCAGACAGCTCTTCTGGAGACCACTGCTGTTTGGTACCATCCATAAGGCTGCAGGATGGGTTCCTGTCAAGGAAAGGAGTCAGCCCAGTCTTCCCTGTGCAGGATCAGGGAAGCAGAAAATTCTTGTACCCCAAACATTTTTCCTTAACTGAAAGATTTTGCCTTATGAAAGTGTATTTAATGTTCTCTTTGCCACAAGGTTCCACATGTATTTGCACACACAGATGCAAGTATCTAAAGATAGAGATGCTGTTATTTTATTGTTGGGACTAAATGAGAGTTAAAAGAAGTCGGAAATTATATTATTTTTCTGATTATACAGTGTAATGAAACAATTCCTTTGGTTTTTATCCAAGCAGTTAACTCTTGTGAAAGTCTCTATTGTCAAACTGTTTAACAATTTGGTTTTTTAGAGTAGTGGTTTGAGTTTGAGTTTTCTCAGGAAAAGATGTTAGGAAATCCATGACCAAGCTACCTGGTCATAGCTAGAGAGTCTGTGCTGGCTTGTGTTCAGGGCTGAGGGGCAGGATGCAGAACCCAGGGTTGCATTCTGTCTATGGGTGTATCCCCTGCCACGGCAAAGTCTTGACTTGGGTCTCTGTACAGTAGCACATTAAAGCTATAAAACCAGTCATATATGGATGTTTCTATTACTCTGAACACTCAACTGTGAGGAGAGTTCTGTCTAGATGTGCCACAACCAGATGCCCTTCAGACAGGAAAAATTTGAGGGTCAAATATGGATTCCCTTAAGCCTAATCCTTCATCCTTTCTGCGGACAGAGATAAACAAATTCAGAACAAAGGTCTAAGTCCTTTCTAAATTGAAACCCAGAGTTGTTGGAATTAGCTCCATGAAACTCTCAATATGTTTTCAGTCAATCCCACACTGCTCTTCTCTCCACCCTCCTCTCCTGTGCTAGTCTAATTGAAACAAAAACCTATGTGTTTCTGTTAGTTTCGTAGTTTCTCAATTATAGTTTAATGCAAGCTATAACATTGAATCATAATTTGGTAATTATGATATAGAGATCTTTTTACAGCTAATGCAAAACCAAATTAAATTATTTTCTTTTGAAGTATTTCCAAAGAATGAAATTATGTCTGAAAACTAGATATACATGCAATCACATGTGTATGTCTAGGCTTATATATCATACCAAACTACTTGGATATAGGTACATGTTATGTGCACCTCTTTAGGGCTGTGCATATATACACGTATTTATGTCTATGTTATAGATCTCTTCATTTATGTAGAAGTTCCTAAAGTAAATCTACTAATTAAAGCACTAATACCCATCTTAAGGCTGATAATTAGGTATAAAGAGAAAAAGGGACAGGATTAGTGTTCAGATCATGTTCCAAATGCCTCTTAATTGGGTGTTTGTAATCAATCCTGATTGCAAGAGGCAGTGGTTTGGCAGAATAAAGAATGAAAAAGCTTAGCCCTACTATTTTCCTGTTAGCTGACTTGGCCGTAGTATTTTAGGACAGGATCCAGTGTCAAACAAGGTAATTTTGTCAGCCTTAGCAATCCTTATAAAACATTTTAAAAATCTTTTCTAATGATATTTTTTCAAGCTAATAACTCTCTCAAGCTAGACAGTTATTTTTATCCATAATCTTAAAAATTGTTTTCAAGTGAACCACAGGAAAGACTTTGTTCTCCTGGCCTCTATCCACCACTGACTTCAGAAATCATGTCTGAGTTCACTGTGGGTTTTTCATTGCATTGACCTTGGTACTTTTCTCACCAAGCCACAGTTTTCCATCATAAAACCACACAGCTTGGTATAATGATTATTTCTTTATCCCGAGTAACCAAACAATTTTTTAAACAGAGTGACAGATTTCCCTCTTGCACTGTGGGAAGCAAGCACCTGGCCATTTCCAAATAGACTTTTAATGAACTTCCTGAAGGAGATTTGAGAGAAGTTTAATAAGTCACCTGCCAACTTTTTGGGAGCATAGGTCATTTGCTTTTCTGTAGGAATTCACAAAAATGTGAGAATAACCCCCTTCCCAAGTCCTAAACTTCCATAGAGGAAATTGATTTTCATGGGCAATATCAAAGGTTTTTAAAAGTGTAACCTCAGAAATCAAATTTCTGATTGTTTCTCACGCATAAGGTACTGTGAAACTCTGTGATCCGCAGAGCTGGTTATGAACTGTGTGAACTTATAATTATTTATTTAAACATGATCAGGTTGTGCATATTTAGGCTCCTCTTGAAGGTTAATATCATTGCAAGTATTTTATGTAATGCTATAAAATGAAGAATTTAGATGGCTCAACAGGACCATTGAGAAAATATCTCCTTATGTGGAAGAGACACCCATTTAATGTGATGATTTCTTCCAGAAGAAACTATGCACATCCCAGAAGCACAACAACCAGCTGTTGTTCAGGAGAAACTGGGCAGTTGCCTGCTGCCTTCCACGCTGATGTGGAATTGCAGTGGCCTTACGTCCTGTGCTTCCCCTAAATACAGACGGGCTGAGCCTCACGCTGAGTGAGAGCCTGGGTTGATCCCTTCCCTACGCTCCCAGCACTGGGGCCCCGATGCACATTTGTGCTCTGGGCTGCTCTGTGCCCCCACATGAAGACACAGCCCATTGGAGCTGTGGTGTGGGAGCAGGATTGCAGCACCCCACTGCAGGTGGGGCAGGACTGAGCTCACATCCCAGCCTTGCACTGGGGCCATGCCATTCTGTGAAAAAAATATACTGGTAGTCCTTTTCCTTTTTTTTTTCCTTACAATGCTCCTTATTAAATTGAAAGTTGATAACAGAGAAAACTAGAGGTCTGTTTACACCAGAGTGATTATTCTGCCTCGAGCTTTGAGAAATGCTCCCTCAAAGCCAAAGTTTTGCTTATTCACATAAACAGTCGCACTGAAGTCAATTAAAACAACAGACTTACTTGAGCAGGGCTAATGAGTAGGACATATATTTCTGGTACTACACAAATTGATAATTGCTTTTTATAACAGTGGTTTTCAGATGTCTGCAGAGTAATTTACAGTATAGTAGAAGATTCAGCCTCATACTTCATAGATCACCATAAACAGGTTATTAGTTCTTCTCCAGCTCTTAGCTCTTACTAGTGAATATTTGAGACAAGTTCCTAAGTGCATGAGTAAGAATCAAAGTTTGCTTTCTTGTGCCAATCTGTCATTAAGCCAGACAACTTCTACTGACTTTCTTCTGATGTATTCATCTGTAACAAGGAAAGCAGATCAGCAATTTAGAAAAGGTTTAGCTTGATCACCATGTAGAAATGCAGGCTACACTGCCTATTTCCATAGTGATCACACCACTTTGCCAGATGCAAAATGAGAGGCTTACATCCCTCATGCTAAAAGCCCTTCTTAGAGGAAATCCTAGGCTGTCGCTTCATTTGAGTAGCTTTAGCTAAGTCTAGAAAAGTATGCAAAGGTAGCTCTTAAATAAAAACTCTTCTTTTTTTCGTGTTTCAAAGTCATCTCCATAATCTGTTTTGGAGACAGAGGCATAAGACATATTAACATGGAAGGCATGTGTTCTGATTGCTGAGTGTTTTTTGACATTCCCAGAAAACCCCTGGGACTTCATGTCACAATTCTGTAAACTTTATCTATTTGTATATTCATATCTGGGCCTAAATCCAAAACTTCTTTACATGCATTACAGCAGACAGTTTAGGTTCATCTCCTTATGTTTCAGATGACATGCAGTTAAATCAGGTACACATTTTAACCACTCCACATAGTCTAATACTCTAATGCATTTCAAAAGTTCTCCAGTGTTTTCTTATAGCACATAGACTAAAAAATGTATGTATATAAAATAGATACAGGACTACATTGAGCTGTGAAGCAAGTGAAGACAACTCCACTGATGCCAGTAGAGCTGCACCTGCTAATAGCTCAAACACAAAATACCATAAGTGTATCTTATTATGTTCCTCACTGGTTTCCATTTTCATTTATTCTCCACAGCTACACTAGATGATGGCCTTCCAACAGTATAATAGTCATCTTTATCTCATTTCTCTGGCATAATTTTCAAGCTCCTTATTACTGTTGAACAGTGTAGCTAATAGTGCCCAAATTGCTTCTCATTCTTCTCATTATAGTAAGTCATTATTCAGGAAACCAGTGCTGTTCATCCTTTCTCACACAAATAGCTCTCCCCTAAACTAAACTTAAAACTTACCTCCAAGTGCCAGTCTCACATTTGCCAATTAGACTCCTTCTACTGACTATTGCATTTATACTTTGCACATTTTTACACTTTTTTTACTAACTGTACCTTTGTACTCCTTGGAATTTTAATCTTTGTCTTCTAAGCCTAGTCTTCATGCACTGATTCTTGCACCAGTTTAATGATTTCAATTAAGGTTTTGTTTGTGTATAGTTAAAAACAGCATGCACTGGGGGATACATATATTCTGTGTATAAAGATGTTTAATGTCAGTACTTTTGCAGAATAAACCTTGTTAATGTCAGCAGTTTGCAGCAAAGATTGTACTGCTTTGTCTATAAAGGTCCCTAAACTGGTGAAGCTATAGTGCCTGTAAAAACAATGTATAGACCTACTTCTGTGTGACATAAACAGTCACCAATGCTAGTAGAGGATTTGGGATCCTGTACTAGCTAAATTTGTCAGCAAAAGTTAATTGGATTGCCTTACTGATTGCGAGCTGCAAATTGCAAGATAGATGTAGATGTGCATATTGAGGGCCTTCCTGACATATCCATTTTCTCCCAGCTTTTAGTCTTCAAACAAAAGCTTAGCCAAAGTGTCTAAGCTAAGCAGTTCCTCTGCCTGCTGTAACTTATGCTTTCCAGGAAGGTTTTTTTTGAACTTGTGTTACTAGGCAGCTACATAAATTACTGCTGTGTGACCTTCAAGCACCTCACTTACTCCATGGAAATTATCCATATGCACACTCTCACCCCGTGATCTTCTATATGACATGCAAGTTTCTTAGTTATTCCTCCCCCATACCTGAAATTACAAAGTAAGAACATGCTCATAGGTGTAACCACAGCTCATCTGAAGCTCTGAAATCAAACTCTGAGTACTCTGAAAATAAATATCTGATCACCAGGTAGCTTTTGCATGTCTCCATATGCTCAGCATAGAAAAGAAAGCAAATCCTTCCTTTCAACATCTCAGCTTCAGCTCTTTTTCATCTGAGAGATACCAGATAATTTTGATTTAAATATATAAAGAAAGAAAGCTGTTTTTTCATGGACTATATTCCTAATTTCTTTAAAGATCATTCTACTGAACTTAGTAGAGCCCCAGTGATTTATATCAGCTGAGTGAGGAGCTGACTCTACACTTCCACAGCTCCCTAGAAATTCTCAGAAGAAAGGTCAGTATTGTAGCTGAACAAATGTTAACTCAGAGTGAAGTCAGTTAAAGTTTTGCCATTCATCAGGATTACACTTTAATACTTAGGCAGAATGGGTAGGAGCTTTTTAAAACTAGATGAAATAAAGACCAAAGTAATTCTGTGTGTGTACAAAACTCTCTTTCCTCTAACATCTTTAAAGAAATGCGCAGGATTGGGTGCTGTGGTACTGTGACTCTTTATAGTGCTAAGTCTCTCCTACTGCTTGGTCTTGGACAATCAATCATCATATTTGTGCTTCTGTTTCCTCAGCGAGCATAATATATCTCTGGTTTTCAAATATCTGAGGATGTGCTTATTAGTGTTTGCAAAACCCTTAGAGACTGCTGGTGGAAATTTAGAACAGTATAGTAGTAATTCGCCATTGTTTTGTGTTTTTCATCTCCTAGCTGTTAATTTTTTTTAACAATATACTGCTATGTAAAAATGCATGTGGCAATCTTCTGACGTTCTGAGAGAAGTGTTATCCAAACAAAAATAAAGAATAGGGCTCGTGCTCACGAGAGACACATTACCCGTGATGAGGAGAATCTGTAACAGACGTGGCACTAAGTCAAAACTGTGCAGCAAACAGCATCCAAATGCGAGCAATTTCAGATGTGTGCATATTGCCAGTACAAAACCAGGCCATTCTGCAAATGCAGAGTCCCCCAAGGAGCAGTGAACCTCGCAGCAGCAGCACTAATGGCTGTCTTCTCATGTGCAGTGGGGGAAAGCAGCACTTTAGAGCCGCCTTGGGCAGCTGTTAAGTTATTCATTCTTAACTTACTTCTATAAAGATGTTATTGGGTGGAAGCAGATGACACAAAAGATTTTGGACCTGTTCTGTCTGCTGTGGGGGGAGCATTCCTCATTTTTGCACACAGGCTGAAATTCTGACTTCCTTCAAGCCAATTACAAGATTTCCCCTCAGTTTTGTTTGGACTGAAAATAATTATTTTAGACCCCAGAAAACCCTTTTTTGAAAAGCAGTTTAGTGGTTCCAGAGTCTCTTGTAGGATTTTTCTCAGTTTGGACATTATTTTCCTTTCAATGCACACTATTCAAAGGCATTCGTACTGCTAGAACAATAATGACATAAAATCAAAAAACAACCAACCACAAACAAAGCCAAAAAACACCCCACAAACATTTTCTGTTGTTAGACTACATGTAATGCACAAGGTACTCTGCTGGGTCATCTGCCTTGTTTCTTAGCCTCCTCTCAGAACATTTTAGGCTGGCTTATGCTTTGCTTGTTCCACCCGATGCCTTGTCCTTCCCTATCTCCTCTCTACAACTGATGTGAAAATTCAGACTCTCCTCAGTAAAACACAGCAGTTTCCTTTTTCAATTTTGTCCACTCCCGATTTTGGGCATCATAAGTCAGGCCTCAAAAAATTATGAAACTTTACAAAAATCCTTGTATCTCAAAAATTACTGCTGGTTCCTCTTTCACTTTTTATCAAGTATATTTTTGGGTGCTTTCCTCTGCCATAAATGAGAAGTTTGGCAATACCGTGATATAATCATCAGCTGATGCTTTAAAATATGCAACCAAGTTTCATGCTACTCATGCTAAATTAATGAGAGCTGGTAATGTTAGATTCTTGCTAAAGTCACAGGTTCCTGGTGCTGTTTCTGTTTTCAGTCATAGCCCTGAAGTTCCCACTGAAGGGAAGATTTATAGAAGAATAATAGAACCAAAAGGAAATGGAAGTGTTAATTTATATTGATTTCACTGCCTGACTATGTTTCTTTGCCTCTCACTCTATGATCAAAATTTTCAGAAATCAAAATTCATTCCAGAAAAAAACCCACCTCTGAATTTACTGTTCTTTTCTCTGAGAACACATGAAATAGCATTAGGAGTCAAATTGTTAGGGTGGCTACCTATTTGCTTGGCTTCAAAGCCAGATTACACCAATGAGAAAAAATTCGATTGAAAACCATTAAATACCAGAACATGACTTTTGGCTCAGGAAGAGCCTGATCTGCAAATTGCTGGCATGGTTGGTACAAAGATCTCACTGGCTGCTTCAGGATCCTTTCCCTATGCTGCAGCTGTCCTGTGCCAGTCCCGCTTTAGATAAATGAGGTGGACTGACACAGAAGAAACTTGCTTATGCCACGTTCTTTTATGTGTTGTGCAGACTTATGTTTGCGGGGGACTGTTCTCATTCAGATATGACACAAAATTATGGTGGAAAATAGCTATCACTGACATTAAGGGGCCCATCCTGCACTTAACTATACCATTTTTTTGTCAGCATGTTTCTGGTTGAAGTAAATGAAGTTGTGGCCAACCACTTTGTATTTCCTTGATGTTTTAGTTCCTTCCCTGCTGCAGTTACAATAACTGCAGTGGTTCTGATCTGATGTACACAAACTGAGAAGTGGATGCATAGTTCTAAACTCAGGGACTGTTCTGAAGACAAAACTAATTTTTGAAACGTTTTTATAAACTCAAGGAAATGTTAATGTCTTTATTCTGTTATTACTTTACAATAATAATCCCAAACTGGCCTGGGAGCTATTACTCAGTGAGCACTGGCCCCTTGGAAGGTTTCAACTTGTCAAGTTTAGCCATTTTTTGAATGCACAGAGGAAGTCATTAAGGCACATCAGGCTGCTGATTGCTATTAAACTCTGCAGAGACTTCTGTGCAAAAATCAATGCCATAACAGGGCTACAAGAATCTAAGAGGTGGGAAAAGCATTTCTTTACCCTCTGGTTGCTCAAAAATGGATTAATAGACTTTTTGAAACCTCAAAAAAAATATCACCTATGAGCTAGGGGCCAAATGTAAACCTTGGTGACAAAATAATACAGCTCAGAAAGCTCCAAACGTGTGAAAATGGGTTTATAATGGATCTGTCACTGCTGTAACCTCAATTGTATGTTTCTGTGCTGGGGAAATCTCACATCTATGCACGTCTACGCATGCACATGCTTATTTATTGTATCCCAAGGAACACTTTTTTTGCTGTATTGCCACTAAGGAGCCCAGAGAGAAAATGCTTTTTTAGTAAGGTATAATCTTAGATAGCTTTTGGCAGGAAAGTACTACAAGAATTTTCCAGATGAGTTCCATCTCAGCATCAGAGAAAGTGTTATTTAGATGAGTGGCTGGTTTTGACTGGGGGTGGGAACTGCACTGAAAAATGCAACACAATTGCAACAATTGCTAACAGTTGAAGACTTTTATAGAAAATATCTTTATCATGGGAAAAACTAGTTGAAATCACATTAGGAAGTTTTAGTGTAAACATGTACTGTATAAACCTGGCAAAGTCCATTGTCTGACTCTAGAATGTCTTAAATTCCAACTGTCCAGTTCTCTTCCCCCATAAAGCAAAGGGGAAGAATTCAGTTCAATTTTTGTCATGCATTTCATTTGAATTTTGGTGATAAAATGATGAAACATCTTTTCAATTTGATTTTTGATTTATTCTTATATGAAAATAAAATTTTACTGAGTTGTATTAGATTTGTTTCACCCTATCCTAGGAACGTTTGGATTGGAAGGGACTAGGAGGTCACCTCATCCAACTTAATAATCAAAGAAATTGCCTTTTATTTAATGCAAAGCATAAATGAAGCAATCCATGTAAACCAAATGTTTGTTTCCATAAAAACAAAGAAGGTCTAGTTATGGTGTTTCAGAACTTTTATTTCACTGACTGTCCTAGCCTTTCTGCTTAATTCAATACAAGTTTGTCGCTAGCTCTGCTTATTAATTTTAAAATTTTATGTTTTTATTGAAAAGAAGGTTCCCTTCTGTTTTTCTTCTTTAAAATACATGGAAGTATCATGTAGGGTTGGCCCTCCCTAGGAAGAGGGCTGAGGGGTAGGACCACAAACACATCCCTACACAGTGGTTGCAGGGCCCTGCCAGGTCATGGGCTGTCCCCTCAGCTAAGCCCACAAAAGACTTTTCTAAAGAAAGAGCATGAAGATGGGACACCTCAGTGTTGAGGCTCAGGGCAGGCTGGACTTAGGACCAAAATAGCCAGCTTTGGTCCAGGTGGAGGCAAGTTTTTCCCAAAGATCATCAGGGCTACAGCTGTCTGACAATTTCCACCCTGTACTGAGGAATCACCGCTGTACCTCCACCCATGGCAAGAGCATGTGGTCATGGCTGCAGCCAGCATGGCAAACCCTCCCAAAGTATCTGGAACCAAGACTGAGATCTGGAGAAAAGGATCAAAAATAGGCTTTCTCTTAAGGACTGTATTAAGCACAGTCAATGGAAAAGCTTTTAGCAAATTAGTTGTTATAGCCTGTTGTAGTGTGTATGGTCTGGACCAGCTGCAGTGAGGGGGCAGATTGTGGACCATTGCCCCAGCACGGTGCTGAGGAAGGAGGCTCCTATATTCTCATTATAGCAGGGGAAAATCCACTTTTCTTGCATGGATAATTTAGAAGTTATGAATCAGCCTGTTGTTTTTATTTCAGCAGAGTACAGACAAGAGTTGTGCGAAATGAGGCTGCTGCCTGTCTGTCAGGCAGCTGTAGTTTTTTACCCTGCAGCTTCTTTTAATGTGCATTCTTGGCAAATTCTGAAGAGAAGCAGTCACAACTGTGCACTCAGACGTTGGAGCAGATCTCATTCCCTCGCCATTGAGCCGGGGACTTCACTCATGCATCATCCCGTGCCTGACGTAGCCATTAAGCACCCTGACCCAGCAACAGAACACTGAATTGGTGTCTAAGTTAAAAGGCACTCTAAAAATATGTTCTTGAATCATCTCATTTTGAAAGGAGATTAATATTTTCTTGCAGTGCATCTGCTTTTCCCAGGTGTTAAATAGACCATTTGCTGTCTGCTGGTCTTTAGGATTTTTTAAAGTAGGTGTTAAAGGCTATTCCAGACTAGCTCTACAGGGTTTTAAGGCATGAGAGACAGTTACCTGCAGAAAAATGCCCATCTCTCTCAAATAATTAGCAATTATCTGTCAAAAAAGCTTCTGAGCTGACTACAGTAAAAAAAATACTTTTCATCTTTGGCTTTTTTGACTCTCTCCTTCACTTTCCTCTTCGCCTCCCTCCCACCTTTCCCCTAACATTTTTTGAGCAGCCTTTTCCAAAAGGAAACACTAATGAAAGTATCTTCCAGTGCCTGAGCGGTTCCCTCAGACACCTCCTCCCTGTCCACCCCCAAGATTTCAAGAGACATCTGCCTTTGTACACACCATGTCAGTGTCCTGCAGAGACGTTTTGTGTCCGTTGTTTCTCCAAAATAAATAAGAGCAGCACAGAGGATGCGGACTGGCTGTAGACATCCCATTGATAACAACACAGCTACGTTGGTAATTGCTAATAATGATGCAGTGTTTCAGCATGGGAACACTCTTCTAGCTGCAATGTGGATAGGGCCTGAATAGAGCGACACAGATGGTAATATTATTGCATATTTCTTTGTAGAAGAAGTTGAAATTTTGCTGTGGGGAATAAAAAAACAACATTCCTGCATTTCTTTCCAATTATTTCTTTAATATTAGCGGCACTGGCGTGCTTGATCTGTGAACTGTGTCAGTGCCACCTGAGGAAATACCAAGAGGATTCTGCAAAGTGAGGAGAAGCAATTGTTTCCACTTAGCAAAGGAAGCACTTAGATGCTATTTGACGGAATTGCATTTGCCTTCTTTGGCAAGGATGACCTATTTTGGTCACACGCAATGGCCAGACAACAGCCAATTTGCAATAAATCAGACTTTAAACATTTCTGTAGCTCCTAGGCTAATTCTGGAGTCTTGTCTCATGTACCAGAGTTCCCACATCTGTACTTCAGTTGTCCATGAGTGCTTCACTGCATTTTACAGGCCACAAACATCAGGAACACATGGTTTGTGGGCCAGCTCCTGGGTTTCAGCTTCCTTTGATGCCTGCTAAGTACGTGCTCCTCTGGGAATGCCTGACATCCTCCCTGCTTACGTGCACAACCACTTCAGCACCCTAGTGAGTCCAAGCCAGTGGAAGCACACAGTGCTACTTTGGCCCGACTGCAGCACGTTTCCTTTGAAAGGTGTTTGGAGAGCTGTGGCAGCATGTCAAAGATAAGGGAGGCAGGAATTGGTTGTATTTGCCAAGTGCCTGCCTTTGTTGGCTCGGTCCACGAGAGCAGCTACCCTCACGTTTGAACTCTCCGATCTTGCTGCACGTTCATCCACAAAAATTACTAGCTCATCCAGACCTGGAGTGTCAGGACCAGAGTTGTCCTTCCTGCAAGATTAGGTCATATCATTAGATCAAAGTCCTTTTATGCCATTTTACACCACGTGGATGCAACACGAGCCAAGTTTCAAGTCCCAAGCACAGGTGTCTAGTAACTCTATGATGCACACATGAAAATTAGGGCCATAAGCCAAACTCAGAAGCTGAATTTCCTGTCTTTCCCCAATATTGCACCTTTCTCATCCACACTTAAAACTGCATTTCCAATTTAGATTTCAGAAGAGTGCTGCTAATGTCTGAAACTAGCCTACCTGTTGTTCCTTTGCAACTTTTTCTCTTCATCTGACAATTCAAAACTGCTCTGAATGAGGCCCTTTTAAACAGCTGGGAAACAGTGATCTGCCAAAGAGGCTTTTTCCTGGCAAAAGGAGTACTGCCCAGTATTAATTTCATTGTAGAGGGAACGTGTAGCAGAAAACAGTGTTTGCACATGGGTAGGAAATCAACAGAGGGTATTTTGCTGCAGAGTTGCTGCATAGATGGAAGTGCAAGGCATAAGCAGGAATGATAAGCTAATGTCATTTAAAAATAACCATGAGAAAAATTGTGAAAAAGCATCGAAAAACACATACTTTCACCTTATTCAACTTCCAAAAAAATGTGTGTGTTCTCTAATCTGGGTATGTGGGTTTTTTCTGTGGCTTATGGAGCAAAAATAAATCCTACCTTAAGACTGATCACCAGGATAAATCATTCTTTACAGGTGCCTTTATCTCTCTCCCCAGACTACCAAAGGATAACCAGCTCAGAGTATCTCCCTGGGTTTTAGACAACTATTATAAGGTGAAATAAATTCCACCCAAAATCCTCAGAAATGGCTGCCCTCAGTGGACAGGAAAGCTGGCAGACATAGATAGGAACTCATTTCTGTCATGGCAGACACAGAGCTGATTGCCAAGGTTGGTACAGTATTGCCCATGTCAATGAAGTAAAAAAGTCTTGCTACTGTTTCAAAATTTTTTGTTGTTGTGTCACAGGCTTAATGCACAATGAGTGGCATAATTGGTTTACAAGTGAAAATTAAAATGGAAAATGAACACCAGACCTTTATGTTCTGCCCTTGTAAAAGTAAATTTTTCTTCGAGAATTGAAACAGTTGTGTCACAATGTATCACATGTTGATGTAGTCATAGTGCCAGACTCTGTTTGCCTAGGCAGGGTTACCTGCAGCGCCCGTGGCTCGGCTCAGAGCATGTGGGAGTCTCAATGGGACAGACTGACAGACCTGTGCTCACTGGGACAGAGGGACAGACCTGTGCTTGGTGGGACAGACTGACAGACCTGTGCTCACTGGGACAGAGGGACAGACCTGTGCTTGGTGGGACAGACTGACAGACCTGTGCTCAGTGGTCTGCAGCCTTCAAAGCCACTCCTGCAGAGCACAGGCACCGCAGGAGCACAGTGGTCAGCAGCTGGAGATCTTCTGTAGCAAGGATACTTGGTAGGACACAGTGATATGAGCAACTTCCCTGAAGTGGAAGGGAATGGAAAGAAAAGTACTGGACTGTAAGTGCCCAGAACACAGGCTGCCTAATACAACAAATGTCATTAATTCACTTAGACTTCCTCATTCTTCTCTCAGCACACACTCACTCCTGTTTAACATATGCTTGAATCCTGCTTAATATAACCTAGCCAACTTACAATTAAGCACATACTTAGTAATGTGCTTGAATTAAGGCCCAAAATAATCCTGCTTTAACACATGAACAAGACTCTTTCCATTAAGATGGAGCACTGCACGCTAGGCTTTGTAATCACTACAGACCACACCACATGGACGATGAAGCACTATGAAATGCTTCTGTTCAGAAGACTGTTCATGTGCATCCATTTGGGTCTGAGCTCAAAACTCTTTTTTAATCAGGGTCAAGTCAATGACTGTCTTAGATCAATTTATAAAGCCCAAATCCGGAAGTTCCTGTTGTTGTACATGCAAACTGGATGTAGTTCTTGGGCTTCTGGCATATTGTCAGGGCAGTTTGTGATGTTTTACTAAACTGTAGTAAGTGGTTCTGTTTAAAATTCAGGAAAAACAGAGGACACTGCATTTTCACTTACAGCCTGATTTGTTGTCTCTACCTTATGTAACTAAAATAGGGTGGACTTGAACACCAATAGGTTAAGCAGTAATGGCGCCAGCAATTTCTTTGGCTGAGGCTTTAGTCTGGCTAGGGACACAATGTTAATCTGGGGTTGTTTCTCTTTTTCCTTAAATAATATTTTTATTGAGCAAGAAGCGGATGTCAGAATGGCCTTTTGATCAGCTAAAAACAACAGTGTCTCTAAGGGAATCTTTCCTGTTTATTGTATGCTGCTGTATTTGAAAAATGCTAGCCTACAGTAGAGCAAGACTCCTTAGCATACAAGAAGCAGGGAAAAACAGGATGAGGCCAAAATGGGAACTGTGTATCACAGGAACTTGGAAAGACAGGAAGTTACAAAAGAAGCAGAAATTCTTGATTAAAAGTAAAATTGTACCAGCTTGTGCAAGAGGATAATGACTTTCAAATGTCAGCCTTTGTGCCTGTTCATAATGATAAAACTATTAAACCATATGTACTGTTCTTAATTCCTTTTCTCCTGTCAAGTCATTTAGGATCTATAACTATTCTGCCCACTAAAATCCAGAGTATTTCTTGAGCTATGTATTCAAACAGTAGATTAAAAGGAGTGCTACCTGAAGCAGAGCCAGCCAGGACTGCTGCACAGTAGTTTAAACCATATTGGAGATTCTGTTATAAGACCCTATTTTCAAGGATTTAAATATCAGCCATAAAAATTCACTCCCAGGATAAAAGTCAACCAATGAGTGAATATTTAAACTCGAATTATTAAAATAAAAAGGCATAATTGTTACACTTAAGTTTCATGTGTAAAAAAGAGTAAGCTCTTCAAACATTTTTTCATAGATCTGTGACTGAAAAGTAAATCTACTTCAAAAATTACCTCAATAAGAAATTAGCCCTTAAAGCAGTCAGTGATTTTGTTATTTCCAAAAATTAGTCCTAGTAGAGATAGTCACAAAAAGTTGCAGTATTGAGCTTGGTCCAGCTCTGGCTTGCAAATGGAAAAACCTCGTTTGTTTCAGTGAGAATTAGATCAATGCTAACTTCCTCCTCAGGAAGTGGAAGTCTGGAGGAAAAACTAAGAGCTCAGTTTTACAATCACTATGCTTGTTAAAATTGCCACCTATGATATCAGCAAAGTTATCTCCAAAGGGAGAAAGACAAACACTGTGCTGGTGTCACCATGGATGCCTCAGCCTTACCAGCATTTCAGTCCAAGTGTCAGTGCTCCTGATCCCAGGCTGTGGGATGGTGCTGCTTCCAGACCAAAGCTGCTAATAACATGTTTTATAATTATAGGCACATGAAAACAGGAAAGCTATAGAATAAATTGCCGTTATGAGATGGTTCAATGTTTTTGGTGAGGAGATATTATTGGTGAATTCTGCGGCAGCTTCTGCAAATCTTACCCAGCAGGTGATATTTATGGACTGTTTACAAGATTTTCACATACAGAGTTTTAAAGAGGTTTGTAACTTTTATGCTCATCCATCCAGTTTATTTATTTTGCAAAAATCCCACTCCAAAGGTCAGCTATGTTCTGTCTGTCTCAGCAACTCCAGGCCTAGGGAAAAATGCTGAATGTAATCTCACCGTGAAGTAGTTATACAAATGTGCTTTTAAACATGGTAGACATGGTTTTGTGTCTTGTTCTCATATATCTTAGACTGTGTGTCTCTTGGCTTTACACATCATTTAAATGAGAGCACTGTTTAGCACCTCTTTCACATTCAAATGATGTATTTGTGCTCTTTTGTGTGGAAATGTCTGTATATTTTCAACACTTCTCAGTTCATGTGAAAGTAGACAGGAATAAACCAAGGAGACAAAGATTATGTCAAAGTGGCTGAATAATACTGAAATGATCATGATGCATCTATTCTTCTTTTCAAAATCTTCAGAATAAACCCTTCTTTCCACTTCCAGCTTTCAACCAGTGGAGGGAAATTTATTTCCAGCTCTTCTAGCCTGACACTCTACTCTTGGTGTTTGGTTCCCACTTCTGCTCCAGCTGATTCATGCCTGGAGGCCAAACCCTAATACTGCCTTTCCTCCTTACCTGACAGCAGGACAGAATACCTTCTCTTTTTCTTTCTGCATCTTATCCATGTAACTGAATAGATCCCATACTTAGTAATAAATTGCAGGTAAAATTATGCACATGCAGCTGCTTTCATCTGATTTATGCATTTTGCAGGTAAAAAGCATGCTTGCAAACAGGGAAGTCACACATCAGCTTTTTTTTTTGTATATCCTAGAAGTCACTGTAGCTGGGAGGTATTAAGTACCTCAAAGATATATTTCCTGTATGTCTTGGTTTAACCTGGCAGGTAGCTAAACACCACACAGCTGCTTGTTTGGGCCTCCCCCCACCCAGTGGGATGGGGGAAAGAATGTGGGGGAAAAAGTACAATTTATGTGTTGAGCTAAAGAAAGTTTAATAGGAGAGAAGTGGAAGGGAAAACAATAGTAATAATAATAACAGTAACAGTAATAATAATGTACAAAACAAGTGATGCACAATGCAGTTGCTCACCAACTGCTGACCAATGCCCAGCCAAGTGCATGCAGCCACTGGCCAACTTTCACTCTAGTTTATAAACTGAGCATGACACTGTATGGTCTGGAATACCCTTTTCGTCAGCTGGGGTCAGCTGTCCCAGCTGTGTCTCTTCCCAGGTCTTGTACCCCCAGCCTACTCCCTTGTCAGGTGATGTGAGAAGCTGAAAAGTCTTTGAGTTAGCATAAACACTGCTCATCAACAACTGAAAGATCACTGTTACCAATATAACTTTTACCTTTAATTCAAAATACAGCACTGTACAACCCACTAGGAAGAACATTAACTCTATTGTAGTCAAAACCTGGACACTGTAGAAGACCAGTTATAAAAATTCAACCAATACTTGAATAGTTGAATCCCTCATTCACAAAAGCAATATGATTACAGAGCAACTATTATTTGTATAATATTTGATTTGTGATATATGTGTATAATCAATTGCAAATTATGTGCTTTTCAAACATCTGCTGTGGTTTATTGTGAGTCTGTTAGAGGATATCTAATATCCAGTAAGATTATGTGTAAGAAATCCATTACCTCTTTTCTGTCAGGAGAGCCCCGTAATTCAAACTGAGGCTATCTTCTTTTTTATATCAACCTTCTGGATTTGCGGATCTGAGACTTTCTGCTGAACTATCATGAAAATACATTCATGATGTTTTCATGTCTGCCATGATAAGCCTGTTTTTTGACCAAGGGGGCAAAGCAGCTGTACAGTATGTGAAAATTGGCACAGCTTTAAAACACGCATTAGTTCAAAGTCATGAAAGAATGTTCTTAGAAAAATAAAATCCATGTCTTCAAGTCAATATCACAAAATTCTTATTTTCATTAGCTACCTAGTAATATCACAAGCACTATTTCTTTTAGGAATACAACCCTACAGATTCCCTTTGCTCTTAGGAGTCTGGCATACCTGCTTCAGAAGCAAGATATCTGGTTGCTCATAGGATACACAGGGAGGTTTGCAGTTTCTGGTCTTATGTGAGTTTTGTCAAACCACCACAGTTTATGAATTCCACATTCTTCACTCAAGGAATTCCACAATTCGGCTGCAAGGTATAAAAGCAGCTATTAAATATACCTACTGTTACATGTTTATAGGTGCACTCAGAGGACGTGCCTTGAGCTAGACCTCAGCAGGTTAAATTGCCTCCACTTAAATTAATGGAGCTGTGTCAGTTTTCAATTTTGGTGGAGCTGGAGTGACAAGACGGGATGCACATCCTACAAACAGGACCAGAAAACTCTGTGAGAAAGACTTGAATGTATTTTCCAATTGCAGATTTCAAATTGTTCTTTAAGAGCTGAGATTCTCTACTCAGTAACATCTTCTCCCCTCCTGATAGCAGCACCTTTGTGCTGCCATGCCCCCTGCTACCAAAGCCTGAAGAGTTTGGCTAGATGCCAGAGAGGAGAGTGTGGCTGCAGAGGGCAGATTTTTTGGGTTCCCTGTTGGGTAAGGCATCTGTCATGGTCCTCTACTCAGGACAGTTGTTGCATGTCTCCCTTGGGGCTCTTGGTCTCAGAGTAGAGTGTCAGGTGTGTTTTTCCTTTTTATTTTCTTCTTTTTCTCTTCTGGGAAACATTCTGTTCTCTCTGTGGGAATTTAATTTACGTAGAGACTGTGGGATCAGGACTGCAGCTTACACTGTTATACCTAATTAACCCTGGGAATTCATTTCCACAACACAGAACTAGGCCAAGTATATAGGTAGCTTTACAAAAGAAAATTAGGATTTGCAATGAAGACATGGAATGTCCACAATTACGTTTCATATGATACAAAAATAATTAAGGGATATAAGCCATAATGGTTCATGGCACAATCCAAGTTCTAACAGATGGGGATACAATGAGATTTACCCATGGGAAAGTGATTTTGTAATTGTAGAGGTGGGTGTATTCCATTTACTTCTGTATTTTTTTTAGATGAATGTTTGTATTTGTATAAACATTAAGGAAAAACATCATTCTATAACCTCGGGGTATTTGTACCATTTCTTTAAAATACAGAAGTAATTTCTGCATACTTCTTAAAGAATAAAAGGAAAAAAATTAAAACTCTTGGTTTTCCCCACCCACACATTTCTCTTCACTTCATATATCCGAGCCCTCAGATTGCCCCTCCCTCTGCAAAAGCCTGGGAAAAGATTCACAAGCACATGTGAAAAATGATAGTTTCACATGGCTGTAGTAGGTTCACATCCTTATTATGTAAATGAGTGGTTTCGGTTTGGGCGTCTCTTTTGTGGTTTTTTGTGCAGATGGTTAAATGCTTAAAGACAGTGGGCCAAATTGTTCCTACTGGAATTTCACTGGCTTTGGCTAAACTACACCAGGAATCGAAATAGGCTGTGGAACCAAAATCTATTTTTGCATATAATGAAATAGTCAAATGGGTAATGGGATTGCTGCACAGTAGCAGAAAGGAAGAAGAAGCCATGAGGAGATCTCCCTTTGTCTATTTGGTAATTAATGAAGTACCTGGAGAACAACAGATCTGAGAAACTTCACTTTGCTCCTGTGATCTGCACTTCCTCCAGCCAGGTAAGCACAGAGCTGTGTGTGCTGGAGACTGATTAATTAGCCCAAGCCAGTTGTAAAATCGTTAGGAAACAAGTGGTGTCTGTTTTCTTCTGCACAGGATGCCAAGAGATGTATTTAAAGTGTGAGAGTCAAAGGTCAGTTTGACATCACGTACTCTAAGAAAGAGCCCTTGCTTAGTTCCCTGTTTCATGTTAGAAACCCTGTCTGCAAGCCGTGAAGTTATTGTACTTGATAAGAGAAGGAGTAGGATTAATCTGCAGCAAGGAAAATTTAGGTTAAATATTATGAAAAATGTTGTAACTGTGAGATCACTTAAACAAAGTAGCAGGCTGTCAGGGGAGACAGTCAAAGCTGGAAGTGACACTTTTCTATCAGTGCTGGTTGGGAGAATAATTAATAAGCATTTCCCTGTGAAGGGGGAGTGGCACCCGGCTCCCCCAGAGGCTTCTGCCAAACCAAAGGAGCCGACGGATCTCACAGACATGCTTGGAGCTAATGCTTATGTACAGATAAAATGGAGCTTTCTGAAAGGTCTTTTACAACCTCTTCTCAGCTTGTGTTACATATTCTAAATGTAAATTGAATGCAAATGCTTTGAGCTGTTTGCCACAAAGCAATTTACAATCTCCTACACTAAATATAAGGGTTCATAGTAATACTTCATATAATTCTTTAGACACTAATTGGGTTACAACAGGAAAAAGGTCTCCTCCCAATCTCTATGATTTCTCATGCCTATTTAATTTTTTTTCACAAAATTCTTTTTATAATTTAATATGTCTAAGTTTTTAAGCAATGTCTTCTTCTATCAAAGTAAATGATTGTGTTGACATTGCATTCAGTGAGAAAATGCATAAGTTAGATGTGGGGCTCAAGTTCTAAACATTCTGCTAAGTTTTTTATCTTCAAATTGTTCAGGCTTATCTGTTCTCACTGAACCAGTGATAATAAGGTATCTTTCTTTCTGTCTTTGTTCTGGAAAGATAAAATTTGTCATTTCCTGACATTATATCCAAGTGCAGCAAATTGCAAAACAAAAGCCTCTACATTATTTTGGGGATACAGTGAGTATTAAGTTGATTTTCAAAATCAGATTAATCTCAATCCCTAATTTGTGCCAACAAAATTGTGAAATCATCTTAACAAAGGGCCTAAGAATTATTGCCTTGATAATAACAGAAAGTCTGAACTTGGCAGTTTTACAGATTGGCCCGTATCTAAAAACCTTTAGTAAAGGTTGTTCTCCACTATCTCCAGCAGAGTAGTGTTTCATAAAAGCAAACATTCATTTTGACCACTAACGGGTTTTGGCAAAGTGAAGGGGGGCATAGGCAACATGGTGTTTAATCCATAGCTTTCTGTCTACTGCACCCTACAGAGCCACAACGCAGGGAACCAGAAGAAAGAGATCAAAAGGCTTTAAAAATGTCAGGGAACAGGATCTCATTTAAATTATTAGGTGAGATGCCCTCTTGGGCTTGACAATAGCAAAACATATCACATAGCCTGTTTTCTTCTCTCCCTTTATGCTGATTTTGACAGGCTGGTGCAATTGCGTATAGAAATTGTATTTCTGCTCTCCAGCATCACTTTGGACACCGTTTGAAAATGTGTTTTTGTACAACAGTGTAATATTCAAAGGTATTTTAGTCATGCAGAAACTGGAGGATTTTTAACAGGCTCTTAACCAGTATTGACTGAAATAAAACTTATTTGATGAAAAATAACCCAGAAACCTGCCTTAGGTGAAGCTGATAAGCACTTGGGGAACACAGAAGGGCTTATCTGTAATTCTGTTAAGTGATTCAACTTTAAGGATTGTGCATTTCTAATTCATGTCCATATGCTAAAAGGCTTTTTTGAGTTTTCAACAATTGAAATTGTTAAAACCCTATAAGCAGAGATTTTTTTTCTTGTTATTTGGATTGGCTTTATTGCAGAAAGATAGATACAGTTCCAACCTGATGTCATACTGCGGAACATTAAAACCTTTTTCCCAAGCTCTGTGTGTAACCTCTATGCTGCTAAATCCTTGTGCATGAATAGTCTCACTGACGTCAGCAAAAGCAGGGCTGCACAGTCTAATTCTTAAAATAAGTCATGTTCATATAAATTCTTGCTGCTGTCATTTTTATCTCAGATTTTGTATGGTAGAGCATATGGCCTGAATATGAGACTGGCTGAATATTAAAATTCTCCAGCTTAGTGTGTAATTCGTGTTTCTAAACTGTACGAGTAGTGGATAGTACTGATTTAAAAAAGCACCTATCAGTCAAGACTTATGTGCTTAAAATGAAAGAAATACAAATAGAAGGTCATCAATATACACATGATTAATAATCACACTTAAAAGCAGTTTTAACCATGCCTCCTAATAAGGGATTTGCATGTCTGTGTGTCTGTCTGTATGAAGGATGAGCTGAAACAAAGGGAAAAAAGATCTCAGCACTGTTCCGTGTTCCTTACTTATGTTAATGCCTTTGGGATTCTTTACAGGATAACACAGACATTGCAGATTTAGGGAAACAGAACAGGCTATTTTTAGGATTCAATTCATATGAAACCATGTTCACTTACCTTATAGCAAATCGCTGATTTTCTTCTCTCAGTTATGTTGGCTAAATGCAGATGGGCAGGAAACTGCAAAATTGAACTGAGCAGGACTTGCATCCCTAAGGATTAAAAGCATCAGGAGACAAGAGGAGCAAGCTTCTGGGTGGAAAGGGTGCTGGTCATACTGGGTGAAAGGCATTTCACATTCAGAATGCCTCGCCACAGCAAAGCATTTGCTAATGTGCTCTCATCCTCTCTTGTTGTCCCAGGTATCTAAGACAATTCCTACATGGCAAATGAAGGGAGAGTCATTTATAAAGTGACAGACTCATGCTAAGGCTGGCAGGGAATATCTTTAACCTCACGAGTCTTGATGTGACTGAAGAGGCTCGAGATCTGTATGGGGGACAAATCTGAAAATTAACAGCCTCATTAATCAAACCACAAAGTTTTGACAACTTCATGGTGTGTATGCAATCTATCCTGTATACAATTTAGCTAAGGCTTTTATGCAACAGGAGGTTTTTCTGCAATAACTTTATGTGAGAAGACTCCACCTCATGGCAAAATCACTGGATTGTATGCTGATTATCAAAGAGTAAAAAAGCATAATGAGATGAGATTCAAATAGAAAATCCTGCCAGGGTTATGAAGAAGGTAATACACCTCCTTTTTTCATACTCTGTTTTACTGACAGCAGTATAATCACCATCATCATTTATTTAGATAGTCTGGAGGAAAGCTGGCCAACCTCTCACACCTGAGCTCAGGTACTAGAAATACTCCTCTTCAAAGCAGAAATCCTTTGAATCCACTTGCCCAATGTGTTTAGTCAAGAGTGAAACGAGTGGATGACCTGCTGGGGCACCCTACCATGGTACACCAGAACACATCCCTCAGATAACCAGTTCTCCAAAGCAACAGGTCACTCAAAGTAACTCCTGGTCCCTCAGGTGTCAAACAATCATTTTCTGCTTAGACACAGACTGTGCCCCAAATCCTTTGTTTTTCAGGCTCCTTGTAAGTGCCTACCCTAAGGAGCTTAGGGATATACAGTTGCCTCTTCCACACCTAGGGATTTATGCAGAGGCCTTATTAATACTTCTGAGTACTAATTGGCAAAATCCCTGCACATCTAGGCAAGGCTACATCAGTGATTATTTCTGGGTTATAAAGAAGTGTTGTTGCTTGTTATAATGGGCTTAATAGAAGAAGGTTTAATGTAGTGGTAAGAGTAGCAAAACACTGTATTTCACTTCTTAACTTTTTAGAATGAAGATTCACATAAAATACATAGTATTTTAGGTCTCTTTGTTCTTCTTATTGTCTATCTTCAAGGGTAAAAATTTGAAATCACAGCTAAAACAGGGTTCGAAGCAAGAATGAAGAGCTGTCAACTAAATATATCTATTTACAAGAGATGTATTGAATCACAAAATTAATGACATTGTCACTAGTACTGTGGCCATCTCATTTCATTCTGTGCCTTCAAACTCTCAGGAAAATATCAATATCTGATTTTCCAATCCACAAAGCTGAGGCACAGGGAAGTTAGCTGACACTTGGCTTTGCTGAATAGCCACAGCAGATGTAAAGAGCTTGCTTTCAGCCTTCCATCCAGTGTCTGCCCTCTTTCTCCCATCAGCTCCTATCTCCCAAAATGAGATAACCGAGCTCCATCATACTGAGGGTCATCTAGGCTCACATTTGAAGCTTGAAATCTCAACTCTCTCTCTCATCTCACAGCTTCATGGCCCTGCTAACTACTGTGTGAGCAGAACAGAGCTGTAACAAACCAGAAAGCATACAACAGCCAACCCCTGGGCAGCCCAATTCATTTCCAATGCTCCTGCCTTCCCAGACAGTGGCTCTGATGAAAGCAGAATGACTCCCAGCTTCCCACCTGCTGCAGGTTGGGTATTTGCATCTGCACTGCAGTCAAAGACGTGACTGCGGCATCCACAGATTCTTACCCACTTAGTGGCAAGGCTGTGGTGGCACAGGATTTATTGTTCCTGGTGGGAACATTCAGCACTGAGCAGAGTCTATGACATTATAAGTACTTTCAGCCAGTTAAATAAAAACAGTTCAGACATGTGTTGTAATCACATCTCCAAATGCAAGGATTGCAGTTTTTGGTAGAGTTTATCACTGCTCTGAGCAACACCATTAACAAGCAATACTGTGATTTTCCCAGAGCACAGTGCTGTGTAGAAACCTTACTCAGGTTCTTTCCAGCTGACATATCCTTTTGTTGCTGGCATGAGACATGTTTCCATGATCCTTATCCCTGTGTGGAAAAAAAAGGTAATCCTTCATCAGTTTGTCTATTATCTATCTGCTAGTTCTGATTTTTGTGAATTCCCATGCAGAATTTTTACAGGGGGAAGGGACAAAGGTTTGAAATTTTTCCCAAAGTTGTCTGACTGGAGTGGTTCCTATATTAGCCATGCAGAAATCATGTGAGGACAGAGGACACTTTGTGGTATCTGTTTGAGGAGAAATGTACAGTATTGTGGAAAAGCTGAAAAATGGGATGTTATATGCCAAATATGTGAAAATTCAATTCGGTGGAGCTGTTTCAGGAATCTGTTCATCACAACATGTTGGTACTGTGAGTCAGGCAGGATTGTCCCTCTCCAATGGTCTGTAAGCCTCCTAAAATCCCTTTGTTCAGAGAGAAAGAGGGACTGGCTTTACAGTGCCCGTGAGACTAAATCCAGGTTAAAGCTAATGAGGAATGCATACGTTTAATTTGTTGAAGGGGTTTTCAGCATGTTTCAGGAAAGAGGGGGGGTTATTACCATTTCCCCCATAATAAAAAAACAGGATCCTGTATCTTGGAAATGTTTACAGTGTAACAAAATGAGGTTATGTTACACTGTAAAATTTTAAAGGGAGGACTAGCAGGGACACCTAGGCTCAGCAGCATGAAACCCATGAGCTGTTTGGACAGGAAGGATTTGTATTTAAAAATCATGAAAATAATGTTTCAGTCTGAGATAAAAAACGTATGGTTTTGACACAAAGGTTGAGACTTTTCCAGCTACAGACCCTCCCCTGCCAGGTACCAACAGGTTTATTCAGAGTAGGGGCTGAACAGGATGCATCTACCACCTGGCTCAAAGCTGGGTGTGCTGTTGGTTATTTGGGTACTGAGAGAGCAAACCCACAGGTTTCTCTTTCATTGCCACAATGCAAGGTGACAGTGTCTGTCAGTGTCTGCTGGCCAGGGAGGACAGCTCCAAAGGGGCACTGTGTGCCCTGCAGTGCAACACACTGGGGTCTGCACCGCCTCAGATGCAGAACAGGGAGTGTTTGCAACAGAAGGATGGAGGCTGTGCTGCCAAAAGGAGTCTCCAAGTCCCTCTGTGCAAGTCAGACATCTCTGTGAGCCTGCTCAGGAGGCTCAAAGTGAGGAAAGGGATGGTGTATTATCTCATTTCCTTCCCAGACTTCCTACTACTGTTTTGGGCAATTTATACCTTTAAGAATGCATAAGGCAAACAAACCTTGTTCTCCCTGGTGTGTGAAAGCCTGTCTTTTGCATTATTAAACCATAAAGGGAAGCCTGGCGTTATCTCGCACAGATTCTCTGCACGTACAAGAGGATCCGGCCCAAACACATTTCACGGCTTGTCTGTCTGAGTTAGTGTGCTGCTTGCCAGGGGTGAAGGAGAGGAAAGAATCAATGCTTAATACCACAGAGTCTTACACAGGTTGCTCTTGGGTGTAGTGCTTATCACCACTAAGCAGACAAAAGTAAAAGCATTTATAGATACCTACTGAAACTGTAAACTAAACAAAAGCCACCAAAACAGGATTTTATCCATTTAATTGCACAGTAAGTGTTTTCATCAGCTGTATAATGGTTTTTTGCCTTTCAAGGCTTATTTATTGTAATTAATTAAAGAAGATTTAGAACACCACTCCCTTATGGATTACAAAAGGAAAGAAGATGCAAACGCCATTTTTGTTTGCAATTCATTGAGTTATTTGCAGATCCCCTTGGTCTGTCAGGCAATATATTATATCTCCGTGTCACCCTGTCCATTTCTCTAAGTAGAAAGCAAAGGCAGAAGCATGACCCATGAAATGCAGAAAACATATCAACGTCATTATCCATACTTTCTTGGACGCAGTAACAGCTCTTTGCTGAAGAGTGTCTTTTTCTTGATTACAGTTGTCCAAGCAGCCTGTATGGGAGAGTGGTTCTAGGAGAACATTACTTCTGACCTCAGCAATTTCTTTGTGAGTGTGCTACTCCTGACTTAGGTTTTCTACTACCCTGATTTCAAGGGCAGGGGTCATCTCACCCCAACCAAAATAGATTTAGTGTTCACTGAGTATAGGTCCAAATGCTCAACAGATTTAAGAGAGACTATAGCTCAAGAAGTTGCACTGATGAGGGAGGAAAAGGAAGTGGAAAAAAGACAAACTTGGTCCCATTTAATGAATACTTCCTTGACATTTGTATAGCTCCCGCTGGGGATTTGACCTGGCACCCATGTATTCAGTATGATCCCAATTACTGAAGCCCATGAGCTGTGTATGTGTTTGTGTTGTGTGTATGTCCATTACCGTGCTTGCTTTCCAAAGTATTAAGTACAGAAGAAAACTATGCAAAAATTTTTAGCAAACACTTGTGAATTCTGGTAGGTTTTCCACTTAGTTTTCTTTTTTAAATTAGCATAGGGCCATGCACCTCAGATGCAATGCCACTAAACTGTAGATCTGTACCAGAGATGATGCTGATCTGCTGTGCACATTTTCCTTCCTGTAAGTCATTATCACATGCCTCTCTTTCTAAGAAAGACATTTTTATGAGAGGTGGATCACTGGGGTGGGTTTTTTTGCATGGCTGGTTTGTCCCACATTCCATCTATAACAATGCAGTTTCACTGGGCACTGGGTCATATGGCTGACCTCAGCTAACAAGCTGTTCCTGTTTTTAGGCTACTGGGAATGTTTATTGGCCACTGTTTTCCTCCTTTCTAAACACATAGTTATTCCTCAAGACCCGTATAAATCATAAGGTCACAAAACACATAAAAACTGTGACATTCCCTCTGATATAGGATGCAAATTAACTAAATTCAGGCTTAGCAGCTTTAAACATCTAAGGTATATTTTATCGTAAGATAAATACATTTACTTAAGTTATATATACTTTTCAGTTCTAGGATACACACAATAAAATGGCAATAAAGTTGCTCAATGGGACAGACTTTTATATAACGACGTTTCAAATTGGTACGGTTTAACTGTGAGCTCTATTACAAAAAGTACAGTAACTGAAACAGTTTAAATAGTGATCTGTTTGCAATAAACATTAAGCAATCATGTACTTTATGAGAAAATTATAATTCTGAGGGTAATATTGAATTTCTTAATACAGATTTCAAGAGCAGAATCTCAGGGAGAGGTCTGCACTCATGTCGGATTAACACACTGATGCATACAAAATCAAACTGCACCTATTAGGACATGCATAAGTTACCAACAGGAGTTTTATTTATAATGTCTCTACTGAAATTAGACAACAAATTAACAGAAAAGCATTGATAGTAATTACCATAGTCTAAATCTACATAGACACTCTGCTTCCCTGTTCTCATCTGCTTTAGTGGTTTTGAAATGAACATCTTCCAGGCTGAGTTTCCCAGGCTGCTTCTCTGGCTGAGAATGAACTTTGGGAAGAAACATCTGAAATGATTCAGATCTTTTCTTGTATAAAGAATATAAAAATATACACACAGAAACACACCCACAGACGTGCATACACAGTTGCAAAACAGAAGACAAGCCATGGGACTTTTTCAGGCAGCTCTTCAACCACACTTATTCAGATCAGAAGTCTGGAATTTGAAAGCACCATCCTTCAGTAAATGTTCCTTGCTCTGCTCTTAGGAAATATCGTTCAGATTTCACAAAGCCAGGGCTTTTTTAAAGTTGCCAACCCTAAGTATTACTCATGTGCTTAAGGGTTGTTTGTTAAAGTGGCAGTGTACACAACCAAATGATTTTGTGCTGAGATAACGGCTCGCCAGGAAACATGCAGACCTTGTAAGTGGGCTGATCTCTGAACTACGAATGTTTCTTATTCAGCTTTGTGTGCCTCCTGTGCCGGAGAGCACTCCTAGATGTTATGGCCAGACACTTTGCCTTTCCAAGTTTGTATTATGAGACAGAAATAAGGAGATGGTTTTCATCTAGATGTTACAATAGTCTGCCAAAGGTCTTCTCAGCGTTATGAGAATATTTACCTAATAATGCCACGTATCTTACACACTTAAGAACTCTGTTTTCAATACAGAGAAGACTTGAAAGTTTGATCTCCTTTATGTAGCTCAAACTCTTTTTCCTTGGTAATAGCCCCTTTCCCCAGTAAAAATCCACGGGTAAAGCTCTAATACATGCACATGATGAAACACTGACAAGCCAAAAGTTTCAGAAGCAAAGCTGGATATTTTCCAATAACTCCACTTGTTTGTGCAATATGCCTAATCGTGTGGCTATATACAGGTTTGAGATACAGTCTCAGCAAAAAATCAATCCAATCATTTACATGTGTCACACTTTCAGGCAAGGAAGACCCACGCAGTCATTTATATCACTACAGACTAAGTATGTGAAGACACGAATCCCACAGTGGATTTTTCACTTGGCCCAAGGTCTGCCCACAGGGCATGTGATACAGAAATCACAACAAAGGGAACAACACTGAGAAATATTGAGCTCCAAGTGCCTAACACTGCATCCTTAATATTCCCTTATATAGTTCCTAACTGGAAATAAATGAAAATGCCCATCATTTTACTGTATTTATAAATGTCCATGCTTCAGGACATGGTTGCTATGGAAGAAAATTGCCATAACTTCTGATCTAAAGCTGATATGTATGTCTGTAATTTCCTTTCTCCTTTAGCCTCTTTTAGTTTCATTAATTATAGGTATTGGTCAGGGAGGTTGTAGACAGCCCACAAGGGACAAATATCTGAGTTTCCAAAGTGTGGAACTTATTTTATGTTCTGAACTTTCACAGTTTCTGTGAAAAACTAACATCTACCTTATGCTTTTAAAAGTTGAGTTCCTAAGGTTGTGATTAATATACTACATAGATCCCCAAAGGATAATTACAAATTAATCAGCGGTTCAAAACTCCCAAATGGAGTGCTGTAAGGCTGCCATAACTTTAAAGCATTTCTTTTCTTTTTTCATGGAAAGAAAAAGAAATCACAACCGACCCTGATCTCCATTTGATACAGCTCTTTCTCTGTTCTTTGGTCATTCGAGGAAGCAAACCCAGGGCTTCTATAACTTACCAATTAGGCAGGTTTTTTAGTGAATTCAGCAGTACATGCACAGAGCACTAATCCAACCACAAATCATTAAACTTGTTAGGCACATGAAAACAATGTTTGATGGATATAGAGGTGTACAGTGAGTCTGAGTGTATATATATGCATGAGTCTCTGTATGCAAGTTATTTAGTCTAGTTCTCCTACAGAAATATATTTGTGATTCCGTGTGAGACTTTGCAGCCCCTTCTTCCAGTCATTCTATAGCTTAGGAAAACTTCCAATTTTCAAGCCTCTGTTAAGAAGCTTTATTTGAAACCCACAGAAGCCACTAGGAATCTTTCCATTATTTCAGGAGAAGCTAGACTGGGCTCTTATGTTTAAAACACAGTATCTGGCTATCTCAGCTTTGTTCCTTGCTGTTTGTAAAATTTCTGTAAGACTGCCGGCGCTCAGTCTCTCTCCCGTCTCCACATATGTAAAACGAGAATGACAACTTTACCTCAGAGGAGTGTCACAAAGCTTCACTTATAAACAGATTGGCATACTTGGATGAAGTTGCTCTACTAACAAGAAGTTTTCTGATTGATGGGCATCTCTTGGGAGGTCATAGAAACAAAAACAAAACCATATAGTTGAGGTTTTGGATTTTTTTTTTTTTTTTTTTTTTGTTTGTTTGTTTGTTTGTTTGCTTTCAAGAGCCAATTCTTATGCATGATGGTTGCTTGTGTTGTCCTTCTTCTCTGTCTTATCACCTAGGATATCTTTCCAAATCTAACCATGTCAAATTAGTGGCTCAATACTAAACTAAACCAAGGCATAACCCTCACACTTGGAACATCCGCATAAAAAGGCTGAGGTACAGTGAGTAACAAGACAGTTAGTTTTTAAAAAATGTAACTTTTTTTCCAGTTTCTAAAACCCTTAGCTCTCTCAAGATAGATAAAGTAAATATTAAACAACCAGTAAAAATTAAACTGCATTTCATTTTTTGAAGAACACTGGAAAGTTGGCAAGAGGTAAGATTTTGCAGTGAAATAGGGAAGTGAACAAGTTGTAAATGACTCTAATATCTTCCAGATGGCATATTTTACTTGGGAACTGAGTTTAGAGTAATTAGAGGCATGTGAAATTCCTATAAATACTAAACTTCACCAGTTTGACACTAGAAAGCTCCTTCCTCTCTAAAGTCTTTAAACTGTTAAGTGTTCCTTTTTCCCCCACTTAAAGTGGAAGTCAAGCATTTGTAAATTTGTCTTATTTGACAGACAGAAACCTTTTCCATGAAAAGATAGAATTTTTCCATGCCAGAAAGTTATGAACTGAAGTTTCTCACTGAAGAGGTTTAAAATTGAATGTTTCTTCCCAGAAGAGGTTTTCATTTTTATATACTGGGATCATTATATTATAATTTATTACAGTATATGGCAAGCAGTGAAATCAGTGGAATTTACTGTAACTTGAAGATCAAATCTTTTCATTGCTGAAATGCTTTTTGCAGATAGATGTGCTGAAGACCTTAGCAGATGAATTTTGCTTTTACGTCCCCTAGGACATTGTAATGCTAAAATGTCCAAACCCAGTCCATAACCTGTGGTTCTTCTTCATTTTCTGCATGACAATGTTGCATACATTCCAAAAGTGAATCCTGGTGTTCTCATTTCTGTTGAAGAATTTTCCAGATTTTATTTGGTATTAATAGAATAGGACTAAGTAAATACAAGGTAAAATATTCTGTCACCACTTGCACCCTTTTTAGCCATATGTCAGTGTAAACCGACTTAGATCCATTGGTATAAAGGGCCTAATCTCATTTGCAGCAGCTAAAGATCTGGCTATTGTTCTCAGTGGAGCTGTATAGATAAAAGCGCAGATACAATCTTGCTTATTTGATTCAGATCTTCTGTTCTGCCAGTCTCAGGTACTCAAAAAGCATGAGTCAAAATACAAGGAGCATGTGATAAGATGAAGGACACTCAGATTTTAAAATAGTAATGGTTGTTTTTGTTACTTCTGGGTTTTGGAATGTTATTGGTTAAGGTGTGTTGCATTTCAGATTCCTTTGTTCAGCAGAGAATTAAGAGCTTAATTTTAAACGAAAGCGCAAATCCCAGTGCATTCAATTATTCCAGAAACCAGTGTAATAACAAGACTGCTGCTAACAGTAGTTGGAATTAAACTGTTGCAGTGGGTAACTGTAGATCTTCATTGATGTCTTTGTTACATCTTTTCTCTTTTTCACTGCAGCATTGTCTTGTACTAAAATAGACCCTCAGTAGTTCATTCTTAATGGAGACCCACCGTCAGTTAATGGCATTACTAAATTACTGAACAGTGGCCAAATCCCAATGGCCTTATTCCCAGAAATCTCTTAGGTTGACAGGACCTTTGTATGAATAACTCCAGTGAATTTTGGCCCTGGGTGAACACCATAAAAACACCAGCTCACAAAAGACCAATGGAAACAAAGGCCCCCCAAACTGACAATAAATTACAAATCATTAATCGATTGCAAATTGTGCATTTAAATATGCAGCACTTTAGAGAACTCTGGGATTTAGATGCTATGTTGTCTCCCTCAGGGGGCTGCATCTGCACCTTGAATCCAGTACAAACAAAACCAGTTTAAAAAGCCTCCTGCTGTGGGCACTGACTCCCACCTTCCTTTCTCACGGAGCTGGCACTGCCTGGCTCGTCCTAATTCAACTGTATGCATTCCATCCTCAGAGAAATGATCTGCTGGGCGTTTTAATAGGCTCAAAGAAAAAAAGGGAGAAAGGGAGAATGGGGGGGGGG